>WJFA01000570.1:0-34026 GCA_009870155.1 Pseudobourletiella spinata
GGGACTCCGAGGATATTAGCCTAAAACGATCTTACACCACGCCGCACATGCCCTGTTAATGCTCAAACTGGTTCGCAAAGTTTAAAAAATATGAGTCCCAGTTTTCCTCCCTAATTACGCACACCTCTTTGGGAACGTGAGAGTGATCTCAAAGTAGGGCATCGCTGGTTTCATACAGTTCGCTCTACTTGGTTTTACACTATTGGTAAGGTGTAATGTGAAACCTCTGGTGTGAGTGCGACTACGGTGAAAGGAGGTGGAAACAGGGACTCGTGCGTCCCGTAACCGCATTGAACGCTCGAGAACTCAACGTAAGGCTGGCCGTTTACCGCTTCCTGACACATTTTGGTTCCACTAACGATGTAAAACTGCACAAGACACTGTTGGATATCCACTGTGAGTGTGTGTCATCTCCGAGGTACTCTGAACAACGAGATGATTGAAGGTTCATATGGTACCGCTATTGCCAGCTTCCGTCACTGTCGTTTGACACCAAGTTCATGCTCTCAGCCGCATATACAGGTCTGTAGTTCAGACCAATAATCTGCGTTCCACTCCTACAAGGAGCAGTTCGCACTCCTTACGGCTGCAGTGGAAAGTGGCAGCCTAATAGCTCGGAAGTGGATTCTTGCTCTGTTGAGCACGACTGGATGTATCTGGGATGGAGTGAAAGGCCGGGGGAGTAGAGAATGAACGGAACCGGGAAGATGGCAAATCCGACACGCACATTTAGCTCATTAGTGTGGATGAAAAACCACGGAGAGAGGGACGTGTTGGGAAAGTTGGCTGGTCCGCAATTCTAAAAGGCCAAACTGATTCGATCCGGAGAAGTGAGGTGAACGGACAGTTTCAAACTTTTAACAAGGAAGGGATTACGAGACTATTAGAGGAGGAGAGCCTCGGTCATGATTTTCCTTCAAAAAAGGGTATCCGAGCATTTAATACGGTGAAAAGCCTCATCACTCTCCTGTCCTTGTTCCTCACTCCTCTCCATCGTTCCCTTAGACACGATCATGCTGAGTGAGAGAGTATGACGTGTTTGGGAAAATAACAAGCTTTTTCCCTCCCCATTGTTATGTTCTCCCCAGGCTCCAGTCAGTCAGCCAGCTTCACCTCCTCAGTAGCCCCAGCACCTCTCTCCGCACTGACACCTACTTCCTGAGCCTGATGGGATTGGGAAAAAGGGTCGGAGAGCACGGCTCCGGTTCATGCGGTGCTCCAAGTCAAAAAGTTTTGCATTACAATCTCTGGTAAACAAGTTTTTAAACTATACCAACGACTAAATCAGTGATGCTTCATTGTTTTGCGGGATTCAAAGGATTGGATCGGATCGGTGGGGATAGGATGTGCTATCATGATGGCTAATCATGTCATTCATTCATTCAGTGCAGAAGGAACAAGAATGGTTGGCGGTGACACTGAGAGTTCCTCCAGAATCAATTAGTAATTTATCCCTAGCTCTCATATTCCTTCCGAAGACACAGCCAGCGGAGTGGGAAGAACGAATGGAACAGTAACTGGAGAATTCACACGGATGGGCAAGAGTAATAGGAAATAGTGATTGATTTATTGAAAAGGAATGAGGTTGGATGGTGTGAAAATAATATTTGTCGGGCTTTAATCAGACTTAACTAAATTAATCAGCGGCGGTCGGTGCGGGATGTTGTGTCAGATTACTTTTCTTTTGTTTTCCAAAGGGTTCGGCCCACGGTATTGCATCGCTCACAAGCCCAGTCTCGCCTAACTCTATTACTGCCTAGCTTCCTTTACCCATTCTCCTGAGAACTGTGAAACTGATCCGCAGCTTTTGTGCAACACACTCCTCTGGCTGCTGAAGCGAAAATTTAATTTATTTCCAAGCCTTCTTCTCCCATCCGACCACGCTCTGTGATGTTCAAACCCGGCTGAAACAAAAACCTTTTTCATTGGTGAGCAGTGCTGTTCGTCAATTTGCTTTCATCCTCCGAGTATTCCCCGGCATCAACATCTCCCTCGTTAGGCTGATCCATCATGACAGTTTATTATTCCTGTCACCTCAAAATCATAGGCACAGCAATAGCGTGAAGTGTCAACTCTTAGTCAGAAGTGGAAAAAACTAGGAAAAAGGGCCACGGTAAAGAAAAGTGTAACTGAACTGCAGTCCGGATACTTTAAGAAAATTGTTCCACATGGACTCGGAAAATCCGATTGAACTCCTTGAACATTCCAAATTGAAGCATTCGTTGACTCGTGTGAAGCACTCTGCCCTCCATTTAACATTATGGGTTCAGGGCCCATGATCGGTCATTGTCCCTGGACACGCTTCCTCAAGCCCTAATGAAATTTTACCCAAATATGCAAATCTCCAACTCACAACTTCCTTAATTATAGCACATTCCCTCGAGGGACGAAATTTCTCAAAATCTCTCTAACACCCTCTCACTATTTTAACCTCAAGGACGGACCCTCTCCCAAAACTGAGTTGGATCCAGGTGAAGGGATTCTTTCATCATAGCGGTAGATAAGATCAGCTCGAATCAAATTCCAATTTTCCTCATCTCTCCCGTCCACATCCGGGAAGTGCTCTTAACTGGGAAATCTATCAGTTTTCTCTTCCAACTTTTAAGTGGAACAACTCACGTGATGGGGAAAGTATAAGCTCACGCCATTTTACAGCTGACATGCGATGTACACTACCCACATATCCATGTGGGCTAGGAGAGGGAATGTATGCATATCTAGTGTTTGTACGGTCGTTGGCGGCGCCTTGTTGGCCAGGAAAGCGGGACAGCATAAACAACTTTTGGAAAAGGCCTTTCCTTCCTGCCTCTGCCTGCGTAAACAAGTCTTTGGATGGTGGAAAACGTGCTTGCACTATTTATGAGACAATGGTCTGTTTGCCTCCGCTCCGCCACGCTGTCTACTTTCCGAGCGGTATCAACCAGATTGCCGTAAGATTTCTTGAGTACACTCACACTCAAACCATACTAACATGAACTGGTGAGACAGTCTTCTAGAGTAGTAGTAGTGGAAGCGTGGATGTAGAGGAAGTAGTAGCTATGTAGTACTCCCACAGGGCCATTTTACGGCTCAACCACTAAACTCTTTCCTACACTTGAATTCTTACGACTATGTTGGTCGTCTTGATGGAAAGGAGGCCCGGAGCTGGGAAGAAAGGGACACCGTACCGTTGTAAGATGATAACATAAGTACAATCGCTTTCTTTCCTCCTTCCTTCCTTCATTTCTCCTACAACGACGTCCTTCTTCCTCCATCACTACACCTCCACAAAATCTCCATTTCCTGAAAGTTCTCCGTTTTACTTACCACACAGTATATTCATGCTCCATATTCAGTGCTGGATACTTTCGGGAAGGAGCCGTACCCAGAACTTATGCACTGCGCACAAGCCGAAATGAAAGGGAGTCGGGGCACGTTTACATAATTATTAATTTCCTTTATTGATTTATTTAGAAAGCTCTCCATTTTTTCCAACTTGATCATGATAGGTCAATATTTAGAATTGAATCAGCATATTTTTTTGTTGTAACTATTACATCTATGTATACATACCTAGAGAAACAATCATCCTGTGAAATGGTCATTCTTATATTTTTAAATATAGATATATGCATGTCTATATTTATATACCCTTACACAATCCACTAACTCGCAATTAACTCGTCCTCCTAATATAAAATCATTAAATACTTACTTGATATTTTGTATGTAGTCTTACGCAGTGTTATTTGTTAGGTGATTTCCATCGACCATGTCCAAACTTTTTTGTGTCATAACAACAACTTGAAATATAAACTACTACATACACAGGACTCTCTCCTCCCTGCTCGACTTACACAAGGTATGTACAAGCACTACTACTGTCGCGATTCTACGCCCGCACACACACACACACAGACACACACAGACACACACACGCTAACACACGTACATGCAAGGGCGCGCGTGCGTTTCCCTAACAAATTCTCACAGTTTCCTTTACCTTCCGTCGGTCCTTCTCTCTCATATTGGAGTCACCGACCAGCCCCTCTGTATACACCGACTATACATTCCGCCTAGTAAATTCGTTCGCAAATCTACAATATGCTTACAGAGTCATATCACCTCCTATTAACATGCAAATTATAGAATCCTTTATACCGTATCAATTTACATTTCATTCCCTATACTTTGTGTGTGTGTGTGCAAGTGTTTCTAAATATATATAAATATATATATATATATATATCAGGGGGAAAAGGCGCAATCTAACGTAAAATAAGAAAGCACGATAGCTAATAAAAGTTTGTCAACTTGTTCAGGCCAGTATTCTCTGCTGTAGCAGAAAATACTGAGCCTTATCATTATTATATACATATGAAGCCTCCTTTGATTATCATTTGAATTAGCACATACACTATTGACGTGTGATTGGCGACGAACATGTTTGGTTGTATATAGTAATATATGGTACAAATGAACAAAGACAGTGGTAGTAGTGAGGGATGGAGGGAGCAATACGGGGTTCACTCCACAAAATGAATCGCCAACACACTCACAAAAGACTGGACGTGTTTTCTGAAAGGGAAATAAATCGTGTCGTAAATAGGAACTGTACAATAGCCTTGACGTCGGATTTGGCCATTAACGGCGATACAAATTAGTGAACAGAAAGTGAAGAGCGGGGAGGAACAATAAGGTCGAGTGTAAAATTCTAGGAACTATCACACAACTGACCGCTATGTAATGACTCAATTAGATTACAATACGTGGTAACTCTTTCTCTCTTTCTATGGCTTCTAGCCAGATTCTTCGGCTACACAACCGATAGCGTGGAACGGTCGTAACTAAATATTTTGGTGTGTGTGGAACCAGCGTGTACAACCGGTGGCAACAAAATCATATGGCTTTCATTTGGGCTGCTTTCGTGCAGAAAACAAGCGAAATGGTGAAATGAGTGCGAAGGGCGATAATCCAAGGTCCTTCTAGTTCTACCCCCGCTCACACTCGTCCGAAGCAAAAGGAACAGATTAAATTACCGCCACGGATCACGTACACAAGCGCTGCTTCGTGGAGTTGACCAAACAACACATTACGTACAACTCAACTCCGGCTGCACACACAAGGGCACACAATACGGAGCTCTCCCTTCCTCATTTTACAATTTGAACGCCTCTCAGGTCTGCTGAAAGCAACAGTTTACTCTCTTACGTTTTACTCTAATAAATTTCCAAATTATTCTTTTGATGTACGTTTTCTTTCTTACCAAAGTGCACATTCGCCGGTCGGAACACATTCTGCATGCATAGCGACGACGGTAAGCTCTATGTACCGCACACACTCTTAAGTATTTGTCTTACCCTATAACCTTGCCAAAGGCTACGTAAATTACTGATTTAACCACAGGTTCCAATTATTTTGCCCAATATATTAACGTACAATTACACGTGCTTTGAAACTGTAATATTTGAGTCCTCACTCCCACCGCGCACAGAACAACTCAAAGTATCGTCATTACACTCACTGTATACAGCTGTCCACCGCGACAGGCTCACGCCTTTCCCCCGTACTCACAGCTGGCTCCCGCTGGCAGACCAGTTTCGTCATTATATAACCTTATATCTTAAGATTGCTTACGGTGCTTACTCTACGGCAGGAGAGACCCCCTAATATATATACTATGAGACCGACTCATCTTCGCAGTCGGGAATTCCATGAAAAAACAAGTACAATTTTTTTGTGTGACAAACTCGACTCAGTGTAGAAAATTATGTATTTTCAATTAGCTCAGCTCTATCTGTATATTTGGTCTGTTGAAATCCGTGCCTGGATTCCTTATGGCTTCTTCACTGGCTACTATATATCATCATAACAGTATAAACCACAGGCTAATCTATGAAACTGTGTGTACCGAGTATCAGACTAATATTTGAATTTTCCCCTTCTTTACCCTTCTCCTGACAGATCAGCCAAGTTATTAGTTAATTTAAACAACACAATGCGGCTAATAAGAGAAAACCACAATTTCATGAGCCTCTCCAGACAAGAAGAATACATAGCACGTCAAAACTTACCTGTGTCTACAGGGATACTCACAACTTCTAATCATCAAGCAAACTCAGACAGGAAGAATGTTGTCACCTAAATAATTACTGCTTTAGACTTACAATTTGTGCTTTCCGGTGAAAACCTTTTCACCCTGATGGGGAGCTCCTGAGAGACCACGAAAAATATACTAATAATAATACATGCAGACGGAAAATGATTTGCGACCTACCATATGTACAGAGCTACGTTAATCACGACCACCTAACTACAATCTACCAAATGTCCCGAATAAGGTCAAAGTTTACTAGAAGACGAACCTAAAACATCATCAATATATTACCACGGAAATACTTTGGTGACTTGCTTTCTACGCAGACGACAGCTTATATATGACAATGAAAACTAATGCCCTACTCGCAATAATAATAATAATAATAATAATAATAATAATAAACATAATAATAATAATATAATTAGTTTAATAATAACATTAGTAAGTATGTCTACATTTTGGTCAGCTATTTGGGATCATTTGTGGAAAAGTAATGTTACACACGCATCGTCCACCCCTGCTGGAGAGAGATCCCACTGCCCTTCAAGGCTGCGCAATCCCACAGGTTCGGGGGGACACACATGTCAATTACGTTTTCAGCACAAAGAAGACTCGCAACACACTCATATTGTTGATTGAATTGAATCATCTTTTTCTATATGTAAGCAATATATGTATATATATATATATATGTATATGCATATGTTAACTACACAATATGCTGAATTGAATGACTTAGGAGGGTTGGCTCAGTGTAAGCTCAAAACTACACATAAACGTACATGTACTGTACATACAAGGTTCTACAGGGAAGGTATATATATATATATATACCACAAAGGTTACAGCCTCGACGACGATGACGATATGAACAGAAAACACGAACCAACAACAACGTTCAGAGAGAGGGAGGCGTTTATCTTCGGGCAAATAAGCGTCCTACTTCAGTGTATCCTGAACACCGCGGACACTAGTCGGCACAGACACAAATACATATCACTCACTATACTCCTCTTTCTCCCCACACACAACACGACATCTTCAAAAGGTTCACAGTCTGTTTTTTCTACACTTTCTACAAGCTACAGTACTACTACACCCGGGAAGTGACTAAAAGACGCGCCCCTCTCCTCTCCATACCAATGGCATGGGCCAGGATAGAGTATATATATGTATATATAACTGACCGAATAAAGTCCATGTAAGGTTTGTCCACCGCTGGAAAAAACTACATGTTTACAGAGTAACACTATAGCAATAATAAAGTATTTCCTTCTGAGGCACTCGTTAGTTTTATGTACATTCACGTTCGCTCACAGTCTAGAACGAAAAAGTGGCCCGTCAATCGGATACACTGAACATGGACTCTTGCATTGAAGGAGAGGAAATCCTAAAAGTTGTTCTCTCGAGTTGGCTCCGATATGCCAGCATTTAGGTTACCTTTGCAGATATTCCGGAAAATACAATGCCTAACAGTTGAACCTCTAATGTCATCATTACAGTAACCAAGTTCAAGGACGGCCAAAGGACAATTTTAAAACTACATAATGGTAAGACTTGGTTACCACCACACCCGCCCACTCCTACACGCTGGATTCCACAAATCTATAGTAATAATTCTTCTGCGACCAGAAAAGGATACAAGTTCAAGTCAGACGGGTCCATCACACTTTCGCACTCTACAAGATGTTAACCTTTGAATTATCCTAAAAGCAACACAGGGCTCTTGCTAATTGGTAAATATCAAGACAGTAATAAGCTTGTCACCAGATGAAAGAGAAAGTTAAAGCTATTGTAAAGGCAACAGAAACAACCTTGGGGCCAATAATGAATCAAACTTCAACAATAATGTAAACATTACACAGGCACGCCTCTTCCACCCTGTGTGAAGACCAAACTTGGAAGAGTTTGACTGATCCAACTCTATCATCAGTAACACAGTAATAGTTTTTAAAGTAGCTCTCCTGAAAATTCTCAAGCCCGAATATTAGATATCCTGTACACATGGGGTCACGCGGGAAGTGGGAGCACGTACAACATAGGCAAAAATGTCAGAATTACAACAGAACAAAGCGCTCTAACTACACTGTATTACCGCAAAGTATCAAATTTTGGACTACGCGATAAAGTTGTGAATAACAATAACACAATAATTAGTCCTCCACTTAAGACGAAAATAATAATATAATAATAATAACAATTATATGAATGATCAATCACACACAATGAAAATTAATCGAGCAATGATAACAGCAAAAATTATCATTATTTGTAAAAAAGTGTCTAGTTTTTTCGTCTCTTTGTAAACTCATAAAACTGACTGGAATTCGTTGCACCTTCAAGATCAGCAAAAACCAAAAGATTGTGTCGAACGCTAAAATTGTCACTTGACATATTAGCACGTAGTATACATAAGTATACCACCCTCATAGTAATAATTATAATAGTAATAGAAGTAGTTAATAGCTATAGTAACGACTACATGCTAGGGGAACTAAAACCACCACTGAAAAATTGACACGTACACGTAAATAAACTAAAAATATAGATACTTCATAATCATACTAGTAAAACCGAAGGATATCTTGCGTATAAATATATATATATATATATATATAGTGTATAGACAGTGACAAGCCTATACGATGCTTCGAACAGATGCATCTATTCATGTATACAGAATCGTACCGAAATCAGCGAACAACGCAAAGAAAAAATCCAAGTGTACACTCAGTGGTCTGTTAATACATCATAAGTAAGTGTCGGTATCATCTTCATTTCTCTTTTTGTATGGCAATGAAAATCCTTCCCCTCTTCCCCTTCCGGTTCAGTGTAACTCAAAATCTAGTCGCGAATGGCTATACGTGGATTTAGTAAGGTTTGGCAGCCTCCTTGGACCGCTTCAGTTGCACTTTTAACCGCTTCATCCCAATCTGGAAGCCATTCATGGTTTGGATAGCGAGTTGTGCCGACATGGCATTGTCATAAGAAACAAAACCTGTCAACCAGTCAACACCTTGTTAGCCTACGCAAATTCAAACGTACGGGTACACACAAAAAAAACTCCCAAGCTCATATACCCACACATCAGTCACAGTGAGATGCCCCTCAACTTATACCCTCCAAACTTGTAATCCAATTCCAAAATTTTACAAAAAGATTGATTCTAGCAATATTCAGGCCATCCATCACCGACTTGACTCACTCCCTCCCAAGCACGCACATATACACACACGAAAAGATCAAAAGGAAGAGCCCATCACTTACCAAAGCATTTGGAAAGGTTGGTCTGCTTGTCAATAAATACTTTAGCGGAGATCACGTTACCGTACCCGCTGAACATAGCCGCCAGCTCCTGATCACCGCATTCGGGAGGTAAATGATAAATAAATAAATTGGCACCTTCTGGACCCTCCAACTGCTGCAACGCAAATATTACGCCCGGCCTTAGAATACCATACATTCATGCTCGTAGAGCCAAGCTAAATTCCGCGAAAATCAATATCACCTCTGGCCGAGCTGCCGACTCGGCCGGAAAAAAACCTTAATAGTAAATTCCATCACGTAACCTCCGAAAACAAAGGCAGAAAGAAGGAGCCGCTTTCACTTACATTTACAGGTTGCTTCATCGCTGCAGAGCGCATTGCTGTCGTATAAGAACTCAGCCCTGAAAATAAAGACACCATTTTATTCTCCTCCATCCTCCACACACACACACACATGCAGCCCTACCAACAGTTATTAATCCAGCAAAGATTCTACACACACATACACATACACACGCGCGCGCATACACAGCTACCCAAAACAGGTCCCACCCTCCCACACAGTTGAATACGGCACAGAACATAAAATAAGTTTCTATGACACATCATACACGCATATTATCAAAACCAAACGGCACAAAATGAACTGACCCACTCAAAGGACTTCATGCAAACCACATCACAACGTAACCCAGTCAGAGTAACTAAAATGCATTACCCGAGTGAAACCCCCCGCCAGCCAGGTTAGCGAGTGGGTTCCCTGTTCCCAAAGTACCTGTGTTAGCACCAGTTACGCCGAAATCTACAAAACGATACAAAATTAGCGCCTCAGCTTGTTTCACAACACGCAAAACTGGCAATACGAAGGAGGAGGAATTCCTTTCCGAATAAGCAGAAAATCAACATGTTGCACAACTCACTAATTTAAACGAAAAAAATCACAATCCCTCAAAAAACAAATGGCAGATCATATACCGATTTCAAAAGGACGGATACATTACAAAGATCGGCACACACACATGCACACAGACAAACACATTCCAACGAACGTACAAACATACATGTACACATGCTGTATCTAACCTGTGGGAGAGAGCGCTGAATGACTACCCCCAATGGCCGTCGTTAGAGCGGCCAAATTTTGAACGCCTAGAGACAGTGAAGAATGCTGATTGGTGGCCACATTGGTCAAGTTGGCGAGGGCAGCCAGCGTGGCCAGGTCTGTGCCGGAGGGCGCAGAGGCATGTGAGGAGCTCAGAGCCGGAATCCCAGCCGGGGCACCAGGTGAGGTTAAACCGCTAAGGCCAGCTATCCCCTGCACAGTCAGTGGACCCAGCTGGGAGAAGTAATTGGACTGCTGCTGTTGTTGCTGTTGTTGTTGCTGCTGCTGTTGCTGCTGCTGGAGCGTCTGCAATATCTTTATAGACCAAGACAAACTGCGCTCAACAAAAAAATTTCCCCTCCATACTGCCGCAAATAAAGTGTGAAAATTCAGCTATTTTCTGTCCGGCATTAACTAATGCCTACTTGAATAGCTCTCAGCAAAAGAGTTAATATATACCTCTGCAGCAAAAATTCTGTCATCCATATTTTTGCTCACAAGTTCCATCCAGTCTGTTTCATAGCTTTGTAACTTTGGTTTCTTACTCTATATCAGTTATGACATTAACAAAAAGTCAGTCACACTCAATGACAAACCAGCATAGAGAGAGAGAGAGAGAGAGAGAGAGAGAGTATGGGTAGGAGTAGGGATATATGGGCCTACATCAACATATTACTACGACGACTGCTGAGTGCAGTACTTGTTGTTGCATACACTAATAATAATATCATTGCACAGAAGGAGAAGAAAGGGACACACGGGCTCTCAACAAAGACAATCATCATTATTATCCGCTATTATTATTGTTATTAACATTATTATACGGCACTTGAGACCATCAATGGGGTGGAAACTTACCGAAAAATAGTGTGGGGTAATGGGGTTGACCGTCGTCGCCGTTGTCAAGTTGTTTAGCAGGCTCGCCTGGAGCTGTTGTTGACGCTTTGCATCTTTATCCTTTTGAGTGTCGGCAAATTTGACCACGATCGGGGAGGAGCAACCCTGGAGAACAATTACACCACATTTTTATCATCACCACCACCACCACTACCGCCATCACCCTCAACAACTCATTCTCTCCCACCGCCCTTCATTACGAAGGCCTCCATACAACAGGTAGGTGAGCCGCAATTGAGCCCTTTTCCCATACAGCCGCAACCTAACGAGTGCGGCTGCCTCTTATGTAGAAAGTCCACCACCCTTAAACCGCGGCCTTTCCCTTCTTTTCAACTCATCATCATGCAGGGTTTCCACCACACGCTATCCATATCCTACATGAAATATAGTATACACACATCTACAAACACTCTCTCTCTGCTCCGGAATTACTTGCCCCTTGCACGGCTCCCATTCCGCCACCTTCCCGAGAAATATTATAGGATGTGTTCGTTCTCTTAGCCCTGGAAAACCAGACGATTCCCTCAAGTCCTCCTATCTACATATCATGGTCATATCTTCCGTTTAGCCGTAACTGCATATATACAAATATTTATAGATAATGCTCGGAAACTAGGGTAGCTACCGGCGGTTTCATCATTATCATCATCATCATCATCATCAACAGCACCCACGCTTCAAGGTCACATTATAAAGACTTTCACCTCAGTCATTTTACATATGTATGCATATATATAGCTGGAGAAATTCATCACAGAGAGACACTGGATCCGAGCATATTCAGAGACACAAAAATTTCACAAATTGCACATATATGGATCACCAACTCTCACTCTTCCAACGTTCAATGCTATATATTAGAGGACGAACATAGAGTTACATAGAGTTTCACTAAAGATGGATAAATAAACGGCGGGGGGCGGGGGAGAAAAGTACTTTCGAAACTGACCACAATGTCTCTCGTTCCACAACATGTAAAAAAACCATAGTACAAATTGTCAAATGAGCAGCGTGATCATCACAAACAGAGTATACGAAAACACATATTTCGGAAATAGGTACATTAACATAAGACTATTTAGAGATTATGTCGTATGAACAGGTAAAACAAGGCTGCTGCTACATATTTTAGGGCGGGATTCCTACAAGGAGCGTCTGAGAATGCACGGGTGTGCATTACATGGCAGAATTAACTATTCGTTTATTTACTTTTTACTTCGGGTAAAAAAGAATTTGGTGCGAGGGGATCAAGTTGAGAGACGCGAGAATGAGAGAGATACAGAGAGAGAGAGAGAGAGAGAAAGTGACGTAAAAGGATTATTATGTGGGTATGTATAAGGTCAGCTTACCTCCATGGTCACTGAATGGTGAACAGCTTTGATGGCATTCTGGGCACATTGTTTGGACGCAAAAGTAACGAACGCACATCCTGCACATAAAGTCAAAGACCACACTCAACCAACACACAACAAGAGAAAAAATTCTATGTTTTTCAACAACGAGGAAAAAACACAAACGCACACACATATATAATATATATATATATATATATATATAAATACAAAAAAATCTCACGAGTGTACGTGTTTCAACTTGAACAAAAAGTTTACTGTATATCAGTATGAATATATATGCATGTATATGTGTATATATAAAAAGCTTCACAGAATCATCCGCTGCCTCCATACAGCTCAAAAGACTTGGGGGCGGACAAAAAATACGCGGCGGGGGAAAGGAAGGGGATCGGGGTGGGGGGAAATAGTGTGACCAACAGAGCTACAGTCTGCTTCAAATAGCCTACCTTCAAATGAATTCCTTTCAAAGTAATCCGTCACAAAAAAAAACCAGCCCGGAGCCTATACACTACCCAAGCCTTCTACTTCCAGTCCTCTAATAATCCTCATCCCGTTAGAATTCCACGGACTAAAGTGGCTGTTTCACTCAAAATTATCACCAAATATATGGCACACGCTCTAAGATTAGTTCAGAAGAGGAGGAGGAGGGTCACAATTAAATACAGAGATACGAGTTCCCTCTGAACAGAAAAGCAATTGTTATTCCGCCCGCCAGTTTGACTAGGAGGGGAAAAGTAGCACGTAGTAGTAACAATAGTCGTAGCAGTAGTAGTAGTACAGCAACAGACGATGCAAAAATTACAGGGCGCGCCAACAGCACACGTGAAGGTCACAAATAGTAGCTCCATTTGTATTTACATTCACACGACGACTCTGCGGGCTCGTCAAAAAGGACCTCACGTTGTTCCACATAAAGGTAAACGGGACACTTACTCGTAAATTACAAGCCATAAGAGCCACTAATAAAATTCTAATTGGACCCACTACGATGCTTTCAAACCTAATAACTCACAAGTGACACTTGCCAAACACAGTAGTAGTAGTAGTAGTAGTGGTGGTGGTAGTCGCAGTAGTAGCCGGCGACGGGAGCAAAGGCGCCACGGAACCCACTCACTCGTCCTCCAGTAAATTATTAGTGCCGCTTTTGAGGCCGCGTCCTATAGCTCTCAATACTCTCCCCCCTCCCTCCTCCATCCAGGCCTCACTGATGGCTCACAGGAAGGAACCTAACAGTAAATCTATTTATCCACTACCCTCTAAAACTTTCAATTTGAGCCCTCTCCCTCCCCACCCCCTTCCCCTAACACAACTCTTCCGGTAGACCAAGCCATACCAGACAAATTCTGTCATACATCAAAAAGTGAAACATTCTGTTTAATACTGCAACAGTTTAATAAATCTTCCAACCCTTCCACTTGTCACACAATCCTCGTCACAAAGTCCAGGAGAAAAAGTGAATAAAAAATTCATCGTCCTTATCTCACAGCTCAGCTCAAGGACTCAAATGTGGAGAATCGGGGGGAAATCCCTGACTCGAAAAATGCTGACAGGACTGGGTCAGATTATCAGACAGAGAGGGAGAGAGAGAGAGAGAGAGAGAAAGATGGAGAGGGGGAGTACCAGGAGAAGGAGAAAAAAAGACGGATCAAATCAACCAGGCATTTTGCAGAGGAGCCGACGAGCAAAACGTCTGTCAGTCAGTTTAGATGCAGATCAAACTGGCATTCTAAACGATCACGTAGTCGCTTTTACATGCATAATTGATCTCCTCCGCCAGCCCTGTCGCACATTCCCCGAAATCTTGACGAGCTGTACCAAGTCAACCCCCCTGCTCCAGACTGACACACACACACACACTCAACCACACACTCCCAAAGCAGTACTGTGGCAGGAGATGGGAGGATCTCCAACGACTCTATACATACGATATGCTCCCATGCATCGTAATCATCCCGCCACACTGAATCACTTCATCCCCAATAGAATTCCCTCCCCCTGCTCCTCATCCGTTCCCAGAATTTAAAACAACTGACAATGCCCCTAACTTTCACCAAACTGGTTTACCTTTCCAGCCTCGCACTATCTGTCCCCAGAATACACACATTTACATGCACACACACATACACACACAAATACACATAAATCATACCTTAATAACAAATGGAATGAGACAGGCTGGAAGAAGATTTTCAAATAATCCTCCATGTGAACTGATCTTACAAACAATGGGATTTTCCAGCTGAATTCTCTTCGACCCAACATTATCATCCATATGATGATTCCACGTCCGCTAGCGCCTTGTTGTACTTAAACAATTCCCGCCTAAAAATGGCGGACCTATTACTACGGACATTCCCCCCCCCTGAAACTCAGCAGGTTCGGTTACCCATCGTAAAGCGGCAAACGATTTCGCACTGTCCCACGTCCAACAGGACTACTAATGATTCCTATTCCAATAACAGTGAGGGCGATCGGCCGCTCCTTCTCTGACTCTTGTTATTATAAGATGCGGTTTAACAAATCGGACATAGGAAAACTTATCCTGCCAACCGCCTATCCCAGAATTTGGGACAATCTATCATAATTCTTTCTGTCCACACTCGCCCGGAACTATTACTACTACTGCTACTACTACTACATCTCTCGCAAAAGTTAGATTAAACCTTAATCTCTGTGTGTAATGTCTGCGTGTGTGCTGAAGGGACCCGGACGTCAAGACGTAGGGTACCTCCAGCTCACACACTATATGGATATTCGTGACCCTGCCTATAAAAAGTCTCGGGACAGGAACACATATTACAGTAGTAGTAGCAGTAGTAGAACTGGTAGTAGGGTATACGCACATTACTTTGATTAACTTTACCGCCGCCAAAGGTCTGTCTGAGGAGGATAAACTGAGGTGGAAGACATTAGCTAATAGAAATGATGATTGATCAGAGGATTAAGTACGGAGCACTGTCAAAGTTTTGCCATCTTATGTATGGTTGCCACATGCGAGGACAACGACGAATTACTCTTACGTATGTACGTCTATAAAAACACATTTATACTCCTCATGATCTCGAGAGGACACACTCTAAATATATCGTGTGTATGTCTGTGTGAATACTACTACTACGCTACTACTGTTACACTCTTCTGGGCTTACCTTTGCTCTGACCGCTGCTGTCTCGGAGTACGGTGCACTCGTCTATAATACCGTAGCGGGAGAACATGGTCCGCACGTCCTGCTCATTGCATTTCCGCGAGAGCATCCCCACGAACAGCTTCCTCTCTGTACACGACAAGGAGAAAAGGAAGTACACGTCAAATTTCTCAAACATACATACTACAGGCATGTACAAATATGTCATTCTCAGCGAAATACCATTCATCACGGGCTCGTGATGATGAGACCACCCCCATTACGAACTCATGGAAGCAATGGAGTGCCCATACTTTTTCACACTTTGTCTCATCCTCCTTCTTTATTCCATACGAATATCAAACACTTTGCCACAAGCTGAGCTTTCACTTTAATATTTTTCAAAGTAATACACACGACTGCGCATGTTGACCCCGATTATTATTATTGGCCAAGAGTTCCTGCTGCTGCTGATGATGATGATGAAGATGCGGGAGCCAGGGAGATGGCTGATAGTAAGCGACGGAAATAACCGGCAATTAGTCCTTGACTTCACCTCATCCCTTTCAAACATGCCAATAATGTTTGCACAAACAGACTCTTTCACTCCACGTTCGACAGCTCTGCACCGTAAAGAAAATACAGTGGTGTTCGCACATACACA
This sequence comes from Pseudobourletiella spinata, assembly GCA_009870155.1. Taxonomy (NCBI): domain Eukaryota; kingdom Metazoa; phylum Arthropoda; class Collembola; order Symphypleona; family Bourletiellidae; genus Pseudobourletiella; species Pseudobourletiella spinata. Next base: position 16,488 of record WJFA01000570.1, read on the forward strand.
GAGGGGGGAAATCCCCGTGCATAAATCACGTTAGGGGACCGATAGATGGATTGCCTCCGGTAAAAATGGGACAGGAAAATATGAGCAACAGTTTGTTGGTTTTTGTAAAAAGTGCACAAACACACACTCACACGCGCGCACACGCACGCACACACACACACACACACACACACACACACACTAACTCACCCACATATGTTCACCTCTCAATTATCCCCACACTCGCCAAGATGATATGGCAAAGAGATGAGAGAGTAAGTAGAACACTCACTATTCACACAGACACAGACACATACACACACACACACACACACTCACACACACACAACCAGCAACCAGAGCACACTCCTTTTCCTCCCGTCACACACATAATAATAATACAGCTTCAGTTAAAAGCTAACCTTTTTGAACTTTTCGGCTCCTCCAAGACGAGGAAGAACGTAAAAACGGAAAAATACGGCTGGGAACACATGCTGCATTTCCCAGTCTTCACAATCCCATACACACCCCCTCCTTTCCCCTCACATTGCTCTCCCGTCTATCTCACTCGCTCAGCCAGTCACTCTCCACAGATTCCCCTACTCACACGACTCTTATATATATGTAGAGAGAGAGAGAGAGAGCGAGAGGAGATGGGCTATTATGTGCTCTTGGAGTGAAATCCAAATAAAAAAAATCTCTCAATCTCCATCCATATGAAATAACACAATCGGTCGCCAGCCCGTTCACACGCACTACTGTAGACACCCACACACACACGTACAGACACACACACACACACACACACACACCACCCAAACTTGAGTTACTATCAAAACTACATACATACGACAGCATCCACTCTTCATGCAGATCACCTCCATAGACCCATTTGTGGAGTGACAACCTCGCTTAACCCAAGAATCCACACCGCTATAAATATGTACGTAGCAGGGAGACGTTCTACTACGAGCTGTCCACAAATACCCATGTATACACATGAATATACACATATTCCGCCGCCGTTTCCGGCCTCACAATAATGTACAAATATACCGGCCCCCCATGCTTCCTCACGATGAAAAGCTGATGCTGAGAGAGATGGAAACAGTCTCGGATAGGAGTAGCTCGCTCCTCCACATGCATCTCACCTTGGACACGATTATGTGTACAATAAAAGTAAGTCACAGGCTAGATATTTCAAAGAGATTGAGAATTATTATGCAATAAAGCGCCCTCATGTTTAGTAGGAGTCGCAGTAGCAGTACTTCATTCCCCATCGTCAGGAGCAGAGCGTCCCAAAAATCATATCCAGTTTCCAATCCCTTATTACTCAGTCAGTCAGTTCGTCAGTCGGCAATACTCACGCCCTCCTATCGCATCATCGTCAGCCGGCCTCCATCACACCTCCCAGCCTCGGAGTCTACCAGTAGTCAGTCGCTGGCTCGCTCGTTCGTTCGTTTGTGTTCGAGCCCGAGGAGGAGACAAAATTTCCGGGCGAAAATCAAAAATCAAAGGCTTACCATATCGATTTTCATTATCAGCAGGCTTCATCTGAATAGGATGATTCATCTGCAATTCAAAAAAAATAGAAGAGTCAATGAATATTGCATCGTCCAACTTATCCAGATAACTTTTCTCAATTTTCCAATATAGCATAGCATAGGAAAAGCAGGAAGAACAACAACTACACTAGGCATTCAAGTCTGCCCTCCCTCCCATCCGAGCGTCCGCACATAATGCCAGGACCATTTCAAAAGAATTGATTAAACGATGGCCGGACTGATTAACCCGGAGAACTACCGTACACCAACCCACACACGATTACCATGTAATCTCTCCCTCTGACAAAATGTGACATGAGTTTACGTCACATGTCTCACAGTGCGAGTACCGTTTCTACTTACACAGACTCATGCAGACACACGGAAATTCATATGAAATTAGCTACTCCACTCCCATCCCCCACACAGCCCCGCTCCACATTTCGAGCATCATTTCAAAATTTTACCATTTATTCCAATAACCCAGCCATCTTATCCAACCTCTCAGGATCTTAGGCCCAAATCTACACGGACCGACACACACACACACACACACTCATAATTCCGACCACACCACACACTCCATCCAACCTATTTTTCAATGGAGCTCGAAAGACCAATTGTGTGTGCCTGTCTCTCCCGCCGAGACCTAATCTTCTTTTGGGTAGTGGAAGACTTCTTCCCCTTCCAATAATGCAACGCAATCTTTAATGCATTCATCCGCATTTCTCTTCCCCACTCTCCACCATAAAAAACATAGAGGAGCATCCACACGAGTCTTCTATTATTATTATTGGAATGGAGACGATCTACAAGGAAATCTACACCGACAGACACACACACACACACACACACACACACACACACACACACATACACACAGAAGAGCCGGAGAGATTTCAACTTTATTCCAAATCAAAGCATTTTTTCATATTCCTTTGATCTCCACTCCACCAGACTCTTTCTCTCTCTCTCTCTGTCGCTCTCTCCCACTGAAGAACTCTAAAAAGAAGAAAAAGAAGCACAACAACAAGTAGGAGACAACAACGTTGTTCAAAACTAACCAACTCAAACCCAGAAGTAGTAGTGATAACATTTTATTACAAAAGGAAAATCCAGGCTGCACAGGGGAGACTCAGACTGAGAGGTAGAACACACTTCCGTGTGCCACGATGGTTCCAGGCCAACCTCGTTATGGAAACGGCCACAAGTGTGCAACCCTTCGGGTTACCTCCTCTGATGTTACCATCCCACTTGCATCACAATACGCTATATGCTCACAACCCCAATATCATCCGCTCATCTTTACGTAGAGGGAAATGAGCCTCACCCCACAAACACACACACACACAAAGACGTAAGCACACTCCTGTTACTCCACAAACGGGTCCTCCCCCTCCATTATCGATTTGCAATCCCTAACCTTTTGACACAATATCCATCTCGAATTTCATGCAGAGACCCCTGGAATATCTACACGAATCTTTCTTGTTTTTAAAAAAATCACTATTTTTCAAACAAAACATATGTATGCATACATACATGCATAATTCAATACCGAAAAATATTCAACTCCAGGTATAACTCCACAGCTTTCATCCAACATATCCTCTAACCTTTCACCTTAACGGGTTCCATATGCCGAAATCCAACATAAATAAATATACATTCACATCCCCTGACAGCCGTCCTTTCAAATACATCAGCTTATAGGGAAGCCCTAGGGAAGCATTCATAAAATCCACATAAAATTCACCAATCCGATCAATCATCTTTCCCTGTACACGCACACACGTCTATAGCAAAAGGGCGAGTGCGTACAAGCCCAAAAACAATTGCAAAGTCCCTCCAAGGTACACAACGACAACAACAACTACAATATAGCATACTACACATCACTAGCAGCGGTAGTGTAGCAATGGAAGTGGAAGAAGAAGGAGGAGGAAAATAATATCAGTTTACAGCCTACTAAACAGCCCCTGGTCGAAGCCAGAGCGTCTGATTAAACCTACACCAAACTCCCTAACAAATCCATGGTGGTGCTGGAGACTTCAACTGTAGGAAAGGATCTACACACACACACACACACACACACAAGTGTGTTCAAAGTACGTGTGCGACGAATCAACATGACTCCTAAATATACATACAACATGGAGTCACCGTACTGTATTACAGCACCGCAGCCCACCCTCTCTCTCTCTCCCTATCTGCGAGCCGTATTACAAAATGTAGCCAAGGAGAGAGGGAAAAGGGAGCGAGAGGAGCGGAAAAAGAGAGGGAAATACGACGATCCAATTTCACAGATCCCATCTCAATCTAAACCGCCCTTCTGAATCCTTCATTCACTACACTTTTCAGTCCGCTTGAATTTCAATCCCGAGAACATAGTAGCAGAAAAGGACGAGAGGCGAGCAGGAGCAACGTCGACGACGATGACGACAACAACGACAACAGGATCGGGAACAACAGCAGCAAGCCAAACCAATAAAAACTCCAGGGTTGGAATTGAAATCCAAACTAAACAAAACAAATCTTCTCCAGCATTCGCATATATATCCGGCTACGGAGAGCATAATATAGTGGGAGCAAAAGTGAAAGAGCTCTCCTCCGATGCACGTGCTGGACAAGAAAGTGCTCTTTTCAAACTCTCGAAAAGTGTAGGAGGGAAGCTCCGGCATTAACCCCCCGCACATAACCAGTACAGCCACCAATAACAGCTCTCCATACTTTTTTCCCATCACCATGAGTCACGTTCCATCTCCAGCCCATTCCATGCATATCCTGAAAAAAATAAGGGGGGGGGGAGAATTGTGGTTTCCCAAAACTGCCAATTATTATAGAACATTTCCATGTAGAACCAAACCTTACAATCAATATCATCATCACTAAATAACTTTCAGCCTCAGACACATTCAAACACAGAAATCCACACAGGCCTGTCATGTGCCTCCCACAACGCAACCATTCTGACTCAGTCCGTCAGACTTGAGACAGACCCAACAGGTCAACCTTATGCCTTCGGGTATATATTTATACATGTATAGGTGCACAAACTACAGCTAATGACGTCAATCCTTCACCTCAAAGCCAACAAAACAGCTGTTGTTAGCCTTCCTCATCTTCCTCACTGCCTCGGCCTCTGTATCTCTATTTCTCTCTCAAGATGCATATCCATGACGGGAAAAGAACATCAATTAAAGCCCCAGTAGTCGGAGTTTCCGCCCGTCACCAAAAATGTACGTCAACCACTTCAGTTCTCATTCTCCCCTTGTTGTCCGTAGGAAAAGTTTTTTTTTTATACTTGGAAAACACACACTCACAATGATAACCCCTCCCGCCAGCCAACAACAAGAAGAACAACAACTGAGAAACGAAGGGGAAAAGGAGTGTTTTATCTCCATAGGAGGACTCTACCGTCATCAGGAACCTCATCATCATGAGCCAACTCGAGTACCTCATTAAAATAGGCAGAACGTTCACACAGGAGTTTAGACACAACACAATGCTCACAGTCACACACACAACTCCGCACATACATCAACTACTATTGAGTACAACTTCCCCTTCAAATTTTTAATACTCATTAACATCATGTACTAAAGCTCCGCCAACACCAAAAGGGCCTATGACGACACTTCATCACGGGTCTGCCCCCCTTTGCCCTCGCTCAAAAACAACTTGTGAGAGAAAGACAGACAGGAAGAGAGAGAGAGAGACAGAAAAGCTCCGCCAACACCAAAAGGGCCTATGACGACACTTCATCACGGGTCTGCCCCCCTTTGCCCTCGCTCAAAAACAACTTGTGAGAGAAAGACAGACAGGAAGAGAGAGAGAGAGAGAACAAAAGACTCCGAGTTGCCAATCTCCGTTTTCAACATCTCTCCACACCACCACCACCACCACCACTACTACTACTACTACTCCTACAACTACTGTAGACAGTGAGTTGGATGTCGGATGAGCACTACTCCTTCTATTCCGCTTGAGGGTCGGACAGAAAAATTTCAAATTCAATTATACATTAGCGTGCCGACAATAGTGAGGGAAATAGTATGGAGGAGATTTAATCAACAAATGAAAATCTTTCACTTTTTCCTCTACTGTCGTCCTCATCCTCTTCTTCTTCGTCTTCTTCGTCGTCGTCGTCTCCTTCGTCTTCTTCACTCAATACCCCTCCATTTCCTGCCTCCCTCTACGACGACTTTAAATTACATTTCCAGGGAAAAAAAGGAGAGAAGTCGAAATAGTAGTAGAAGTAGTAGTAGCAGCAGCAGTGGAAGTAGGAAAAGTAAAGGGTGAAAAGCAAGCGGATCGGGCGGGAGAGGGCAAAAAGTATACATATATAGGGAAGAACTGGGCGGAAATAAGTCGACATCAAACGCCAAACTTCGGAGCCTCACACCCAGCCCGCCTGCCGCCCGTCCCTCCCTGACACCAAAGGAGAATTGACTAATGGAGCTTCGCCAGAGTTTACTTTGGTGAAGTCAACTCCAATAGTAGTGGAGAGCAGAGCCCTGTGTCGATGTCGAGAGTGTGTACAGAAGTGGTAATAGTAGTAGTAGTGGCAGGAGGACGACTGTACGGGGGGATGAGGACGGCCGAACACTATTACTCACAGCTTTGATTTCTTTCCACTCGAGATGGCCGGCATGCAAATTAACTGTACACTTTGCACGCGGTACGTCTTCCGCCCGTCATAATTACATCAGATAAGGCTATATCCCGACCAGAACAGAGCACTCATTCGCTCCCGCTGGAAGAGATGACTATTATAGCCTTGCTCTTCACAGTTACATGCATATACCAGGCTCATTCCAACATTACCTAAACAACTGGCTCATCATTAATGCACTACTGCCGAGAGTTTCCAATTCAATTAACCCCCTCCTCCCGGCATTCTTCACATGCCGAAAAAAAAATTATCAACTAATTCCAAAGCGACTACTGTATAACTATTGATGTACTACTACTTGCCACGCCGGCTACTGCATTACGCACTATCAGCCGCCGCGCAAGGGACAAGGAGGAGAAGGGAGAGAAAATTTCATACATTTTCAAAATCCCTCTACGGCAGCTCACCCCTACGGTATGGCCACTCCTCACACCGTTCCGCCTCAGCATGCGTGCATATACTTACATACGACGAATGGTAATGACAGCTTACCCGACGGCTACGCCTTCTAATCATCATCATCATTGCCTTTTCCCTTCCTTTTAAAAGCCCACAGCTATAATCCTCACAGAGCACAACAACATGTAGTGGCAGTGTATAATAATACGGCTCTGCTCCTCCAACGAGATACAAAGACTTGACACCTTCCCCAAGGTCGCCACGTACTACTCCTATCCTGATGATAACACAGTCCCATCCGCACCACAGAAGAGGCCTCACACACATGCACATATAATAAGACGTCGTCCAGGGAACTTTACATTATGATTTAGACACATGGTGTTTCACCATCACTGCAACCGCGGGGACGAATAAACCACAACGACGACGACCATCATCACCAACACCCACTTCTCATCACCCCCATTCCCCCTGACAAAAATTAGAATCTATCTATATCTACCTACACTTATAGCCACTAGCACCACCACCACCACCACCTACAGTTCAAACTTTTCCCACATAGATAAGAAAGAAAGACAGAACTCGGGGAGGAAAGGGTACTAAGGTGCTTAATCAAACTAGCAATATAGCTTTTACACCGTTTCAACAACGGGGATTAAAAACCCTTTTCCCGTAATTAAAACCAAGAGTTTCTCCGAGAAAATGAAAAGGAGGAGACGACTCGACGGTGACGGCGACAAGAAAGTTTGATGAAGGTCTTCTTCGTCTTCTTCGTCTCCTGAACAACGGGAGGGACAAGGATGATGAACAGGAAAGGACTTGGAAGATCCATCCACTTCAGAGCTCTTACCAGTATAAACTAAAAGCATATAATACGTTTCATCGTCTCTCCATTTACTCGTCGACTCGGCACAGGCACAGATGCACACACACACACACACAAACACATACTGAGTCAGTGAACATATAAATTCCAGTGTAAAAAAACACTGAGCAAATGACGGCGTGATGGGCTGGTACTGTTAGGTAGCTCTGTAGCCATGGTATACGGTTCTTCAGAGGCCTCTCCGACATGAAATAACGCTGCTACTACTACTATTACTGCTACACATTTAACATATATACATAGCTGCTCCCCCCCCCGTCAGTCAACACTTGAAACCAAATGGTTCACCACACATATAACACCGGCCGTCTTGGATAATTTTAGCGCAATCAAATTTCAATTTTTCTTCCCCAGCTTCCCGTCGTCTTCCTCCGTTTAAGTAGCGGAACGAATTGGAACGCCTCCTACAAATCACCCAGACCCCAACTACACGTTTACACAGACACAGGCGCATACCTATGTATAAACCCTCCCACTTAAAACCCGGCCACTCTGAGTATACCGCGTTCTCACACTCTCAGTCACTCACTCACTCACTCGTTCATTCCGTCATGCCTGCTCCAAAGGTTGACAGGACACTTAACCCTGCTGGGAGTCCTGGCTGACCCCGTCATTCTACACAGAAACTTCCTCGTACCGGCCAACTTTCTTCAAAACCTTGCCCTTTCGTAACCGGATCCGGATTAACGCCCATGTAATTTGTCACTTCTGTCCTGTTCTCTTTCTCCCAGGGACACACACACATGCACACTACACACACAAACTACAAATATTAAGATCAATTGAGCCGTGTCATAAAAGCATATAAAACAAATGTACCAAAACTTTACAGATTTTCAACTCCAAACATTTTTCAACGCTCCTCCGATCCCATTAACCCACGAACAGGCCACCAGACAGACAAACAAAGGCAGAAGTATTGTCAAAAGTATCATTTTAGAGAGCTTACCCCGGCAAGGGTCTTCACGTTATGAAGAGCGTTTTGGGCGGCCAAAGCAGCTTTTCGGGTGTAGAAGGTGACAAAGCAGCAACCTGGAAGGGACAATTACAGACAAAAAAAACTATGTAACAATCGGACAAGAAAACTTTTGCGTTTTAGTAATAGTACAATACGAGTTGATTAATACAGATATGTGCATAAATGTCTATTATAGATAAATACTACTTCTAGTTTTAACTATACTCCCGTACTCTCACAGTCAGTAGTGTGTGCGTGTGTGTGTAGTGTAGTAGTCGTCGGAGTACGCGTAGCTTTTCCACGAGCAAAGCCGCACTGCTCACGGGCTCACTTATGACAACACCGCCTTTCCCACAATGACACAGAGCTAGTGCGCGAGGCAGGCATCCCCATAATTACTACACTCACTCCTATTCCCATTACCAACAAGGCATTATTAGTTGTACAAGAAGAAATCTAAACAAAAGAGTAAGTTGAACATCACCATGTCATAACCCTCCTCCTTGCATCACACCATAACCACTACAACTACTACTTGCCACGTCACACTTAATTCCTTGACCTCACAGCCCACCACACTCATCCCTTCCGTACATAATGGATGAGGGAGTAGTCGGAGAGCACTATGTGCTCTTGTTCACACGGCCCTTTATCACACTTTTCCATAATGCTCCGAGTACAAAAAAAAAAACCCAACTTTAACATCCACTGCAGCCCACCGCTCACACAACTTCACATCCCCCCACAGACTCTTCTGACCTTTGACTTGACCAACCGGAGCAAACTCCCAGTTCACACTCTTTCAGAGAGGACCCCTCTCCGGTAGCATTACTAATCGTAATTTAACACTCTTGGACAGGATCCCCGAATTTAAGAGGGTGAGAGATGACAGGAGGGTTCTCTTTCCTCCCTTACTGAGCCCAGTACTACGGCTCCGACGGGAACACGCGAAGGAGTTGCGGTGCGGCGGAAGAGACGGGGAAATAGAATGACATGCTTAGTTGATAGTGCGTCATAAAAAGCACATTACAGACACAAAACACTATCGACGATTGAACCCCTCAAAACAGACAGAGACATTACATACTCCTCCATTAATATTATTATTATTATTTTTCCTCCCCTCCGAAGAAAAGTTGCCAACAAGTACTGGTATTGCTCAACAACCGGCTGGTCGGCAGTGCCAGTGGTATGCTATACTAGTCCTTTCCTCCATCACCAGCAGCCCCACACTCCGCACGCACGACGGTGGTGGAGAGATGGCTTCATTATTCTCCTCGCATGTATTGGCCATTGTTTCGATTGAAATAAACTATCCTTTTTATGAGTCGGCTCCTGGCATCCATCCGCCTCCTCCACATACACACACACACACACACACACACACACTTACACACATATGCACCCCGCCTCATACACAGCGAGCAAAACAGTTGTTCTCAGCCGACGTGCCCCAAGTGTGTGCGTAATACTACACGGAGAGCAATGAGCGTACATACGTACATACCGGCAGGGAGTATAACTACAGTCCATAAATAACTAAACTTCCAAAACCCGCGGACGACGCCGCGGCTCCTGCTGCTGCTGCTGCTACCGCCGTCGACCCTCCTAATTATGCACACGGCCAAAAATAGGACTTGACTCCATTTAAATCCCCTCCCCACCAACCAGCAACCTGTTGGCTACTCCGCTCCCTACTACATATCACCATTACAATTTTTCCACTAATCCCATCCCCCCCGCATGAACGTGCATTAATGAGCCGGAGGGATTACTATTCGCAGTCATAATCCCACCATCACCGCCGCCCTGTAGTCACCCAACCACATTAGCACCGCTCAGCTCCACCAGAGTCAACATCCCACGTACGCTACGTCAACCCATTTCACGCTCGTGTGCTCTACCCGCACTCCTCCTAATAAATAATTACACACTCGGTCGCTACCAAGAAATGCAATTATTATACTACTCTCAGATACTACCACCAGAATCAGCAGAACAGGGACCGTCCCTCCCTCCCGTACTCACAAACACACAGACGTACAAGCACATTACAAATATGAACGGCTCCAACTAAACCACCAACAGTAACAGCCGTAGTTGTAGTGTTCGTAGTATCGGGATTAACGGGAATGCGAGCGGCCCACTAGTCTCCTCCCGTCTTGAGCCAGACGAGCCAGAGAGGAGGAAAAACTACTGCAGGGATAAATAATGAGTCCTCATATCCCACAACTATTCATCCACGGCGCACATGTGCTTTATCAATTGGTGCAGGAATGATGGGAGAAGCACTGCCAACCAGCCATACGGCACCCGCACGAACATCATCAGCAACAGCAGCATCGGTAGGAGCAGCAGCACAAGTAATATAGCATCCTAAAGTGTGTTCCACTATTGTGTGAGCTTATCACACGGTGGATATTTGTAACTCATCATCATCATCATGACACTATATATTACAAGAGTGAGAAGGAAGAGGATGAGGGCTTTCTGGAAGCGCTGAATGCACACACTTGGGTCGTTAATTCAATGCAATCATGGTGAATAGTTCATTGCGCCGCCGGTGGACTGTACCATTCCCCTCTGCAAGTACAGGACAAGCCGTTCATACTGCGCACACATACACACACACACACACACAACACACATACAGGCACATATTCACACATGTGCATACAAACTCCACGCCATGTTCCAACACGGCAGCAACGGCAGCCGCAGAAGCAGCACAGCCTGAGAGTCATGCCACAGAATATATTTTGAGCCATTTATTTTACCAACGCATCAAATCTGGATGGAAACTCAGAGCCTCGGAGTCGTGCCACTACGTCGACGGACGAGGTCCTGATGACGAGGCAGCAGAATCTGATGGGTAATCAGCCTGTCAGCTACTGCTACTACTACTACTACTGCATGTGCAGCAGAACTTCCAGCCAGTCAGTCATAGCCACGGAGCATCATCATCATCATCATCATCACCACCACCACCATCATCATCATACAAAGTTATAATGCTCACTGCCAAGGAGGCGTTACCCGACCCTATTTTCTCCATTTTACAAAATGAACGTCATTAGTATGAGCATGTTCATCCATGTCCGTTCACAGGGGAACACACACACACATACATACATATATGTGCATACACAACTCCATTTAGCCCGTATATATTCCTCCACCAGCACAGAATCTATCCCCTTCAACCCTCCCAACCAACCCACCGCCAAAACAGCAATAATTTCCCATATGTTCCGCAAATTGCTCAACCGTTTCTTCCGCCTTCTTCGTCATCAAAAGTCGACAAGCCAGAAGGGGAGGAAAAAATGGCATGAGGCAAACTATATGCCCAAGGATTATAAACCTCAGCGCGACTCTTCACAATCCTCGCAATGGCCCCTCCCGCAGCCTCTTGTCGGAGAGCTTCTAAAGAGTCACAAAGGGATGAAATGAAAGAATGGAACCTCTTCCATGTTTTCTTTAAATTGCTCCTTTCACCCACCAACGAGCATAAAGAGCCGGAAACCCGGGAGTCTAAAGAATTCCGCAACTTTTTTTCCCTCATAAGATCCACTTGTTCCCCTCTCCCCATGGTAGCACTAACCCATATACACCCACTTACGCTTGAGGGCAGGGCATGCGCCTGCCTAACATAAGAGTTGGCGGTTATGTGAGGGGAAAACATGGTGCATTATTCCACCGGAGTGAGTGGCGTACAAAAGAGTGAACGAGAGAGAGAGAGAGAGAGAGAGAGTAAATAAAATGAAATAAATGATGATTTCCACAGTAGGAAAAGACAGGGCCACCCTGTTGAACATGGGCCATCACTCATCGGTTGTATGGGAGCGCTGTAGTGTATGCTCCTTGTCTCATATGTACCAACAAGTCGAGCGGATTTCTATAAGTGACAACCCAAAAGCCAGACTATACACTATTTCACTTTATTTCTCCGGTGTAGGGAGGAGCCCGCCGGAGCAGATGCTGCTCCTGCCTCACAATCAGCAACAGCAGCAGGAGCAGCATCATCATCAGCACCAGCACAAGCTTATCCCTCACTGTGAGAGTGAGGGAGACTGAGAGTAGCACCCGTTGCTCCTGGCAAAGATTCAACGGGTTTGTGTTCAAACTGTCACAGTCCTTTACATACATGGCGGCTAAGTACGTGCAAATTGCTCCATTCCCAATGCTCTATGGACCACACACACACACACACACACACACATGCTCATACACTATTATCTCACTCCCACAGCCAGACACACTTCCTCACATTCCATTTTCTTCAATAATTTCTCATTTCCGCCGTCATAAACTATAGTATAGTAATCTCCCAGAGGACCACCCCCCTTCAAACTCCACACGCTCCCAAGTATTTCTCTTACTTAGGAAGGATGGAAAGGGACTATACGCCGGCTTCCCAATCCGCTACAGCTGTAGGGAAAAAATATAAATTGCTCCGACGGCGGCAGCGGCGGAAATTGAAGCCGCTCCACTAATACAAGACGGAGCAGTTAGTCCGAGAACTGATATTTGCTGTTCCCAAGAACATAACGGTACGTACTGGGGAGCGTCACTCTATCCCTCTCTGGATCCATCTATCCCAATCCCAATACAGTGGGATGACATACAAGGACTCAATCGGTCACCACCGCGAACATGAGGCCATACATGACCATGGATCAATTCCATCCAGCATGTTGTGCTCCCTGGAACATTATAATGATGATGATGGATCATTGGCGGAAATGAACCCAAGTCCCAAATTTCCCCCTCGCCACGGCAGCAAGTGAGTCAAGACTCGATATTTTATTATCAGACGGGACAGCGACAGCAACCGATCTATATTTCCCAACTCGAGTAACTTCATTCAGACGAGGAAAATTCAAATCTCAAAAGAAAGTGCTCCAAAAAAGCTCGTCCTTCACCACAGAATAACCCAAAACGTTCCAAGTCGAGATCTACGATGAGAATTGACGAGTCCTCTTCAAGGCCGACTCACTCATTCAGTCCGTCAGCCATGGTACTTTGTCAGTTACATATCATCATCTCTACAAAAACAACAACTGGATCTCAAGCCAGACAAAGGAGACAAATGAGCCACACTGTTCCATGTCTCTCCTCCGCCGTGAAAAGTGTGAGTGAGGAGCTCCAATATGAGACTCCTTATCCCATCATTGATAATGTCATCAGACTGGTCGTCATGCCAAGATAATGCGAGAGATGTTCCTAACGAGGGAGACAGCCCGGTCCTGTCATCAGGCTCATCAACCTTCCACTCAACACCCAACTAATAATGTGAGGCCACTGACTACCTCAATAGCCTCCCATTACTAACTCTTTTAATACTGGACATTCGTAGAAAAATTTCAATACATTGTAGATTACAACGGGGGGGGGAAGGCTTAACCCACACATTTTAAGGCCTGACTCGAACCCCTACACCAACGCATACACCACTCCACGTGCCAATTCCCTGCCCCAGAGTAGAAGTTGCTGAGAGCAACACGTATGCCCTCAACACACCACCTTCCATTGCATTCACATCCACATACACACATACAAAAATAAAGCACACAATATCATCCCGCTGGATGACCCCAAGCTCAAAATCCTCTTCCCTCCAGTTCATTCGCTCACTCACTCAGTCACTCACACACACACATGCACACACATACAAAATTCCTGCCCATCTACTCCTCCACTGCTCCTCTATATTTACAGTCGGGTGGGAAAATGAGGAGAAAATTCGTGCCAAACACTTTTTACGGATAGGACGAGCACATTTGTAGCACGATGAGCGTGAGCAGTCAGTCAGTCAGTAGCACTTCTGGCGGCTCAACATCAATAAATACAGGCGACGAACATACAGCACACGTCCGTAATAATATTACCTCGCCCACAACTATAGTACTGCTACCATCAACCAATCATTCAAAAATACTTTTACGGCTTCCCCAATCCGGAACACACATGGCACTCTCTCGTCAGTCAGTTCCAGTTCACACGAGACTCTAATACGGGGCGGGAGGGACCGTATATGTATATACATGAACCCTCAAAACCGTCAGCGTCTCTCACAATATACCTTCACCCCTTGACCGCTCCAGAAACTCCCATATAGTAGGCAAAAGCCTCCATCCGTCCCACTAGCAAATACAATATGGACAGCCACCGAGCAGGCTCCATCATCAGCACAGCTCATGCACCGTCATCATCACTCTATGTATAATCCTCATAATGCACAATGGATCCCAGCCAATGTGGAACTATCCATCCAGTTACCAAGTCCTCCTCATTCAATAGACAACGTACATCAACTGCGGAGCGGAGATAAAACAATAATGTGGAAAAATCCTCACAACTACACTCCGCACACTCATCTGCTTTTCACGGCCTTATCATCCCAAGTCAGCCAGCGCCAGCCAGTCAGTCAGGGAGTAGCATATAGGGCTATGGAATGTGTAACGACAAAAGATCCCTTCTGCACTATTAGTGCAGCAGCGGACACGCACACACAGACACACACACACACACACCACACAAACACGGCCACTCACGCTTCGCCACTGCTCCTTGCAAAAAAATATCTTTCCCATTCACAAATGCGTTGAGAAAGGGGCGGATGGCGAGGACTACAGTCAGGAGCGCAGTGGTAGCAGCAGCACTGGAAAACTTGCCCACTCTTCAACTCCATATGATAAATGATTATTGGATCTATCTCCATCCCGATAGCCTTTTCTCTCACAAAACTTCACACTTCACCCGCCGCCACTGCCGCCCTCCAACCTCACCCATCAACTCGCCCGTTGTTACTCCAACTCCGAAAAGCCAACAACGGAGACAAATGAACTAAAGACAGGAAGACGTACACATGGGAGCGAGTAACTAATCATCTTTTTAGCCAATACCCTCTACTAGGGAACAAATAGGCGTAATTTTTCACCCAATAATTTATCTTCCAATTCCTAAATAATCCTTCAATGCTTCCGCAGCCGTGGGAATCGCCGCCGCCGCCGCCGACACCCCGACATGCCCTCCCATACACAACTCCCAAGAAAATGAGCAAATGAAAAAGTCACTAAACGTTACCGTATGTCAACGTCTCTCCCGAGTATAACTCCACTCGTCCCACCGCCGCAACTCCTTCCCCAACGAGTATGAATGTGCGCGGAGGGGGGGAGTGGAAGACCGTCTCAAAGGCCCACAAGATCTTCTTCTCAATTCTCACAAAAAGAAGGGACCACAGTGGGGGAAACGTTGAAGAAGAAAAAGAAGTAGTAGTCGGAGGAACTGGCTGGCGGGATAATGGATTGACTCCCTTTATACAATTCACGCACTCACATATACAAAAATACATCAACACGCACACACGCCCAGGAGGAGGACACAAGACACAACTTCCTCACAATAACAGCAACAATGAGAAACCCACTGTGTGAAGATATGGGGAAAACACAAATAATAAAATAACAACGACAACCGAAGAACCAACGCTCCTCTGCCTGTAGCACGGAGGGACGACGTGACCGTGGTTCCAGCGGTGTACTCTGTCAGTATAGTGGTACACACGAAGAGAAAATTGACACTGAAAAAGAGTCAACTATATAATAAAAGAAGTAAGAAAGGAGAGACGAGTGTGTAGTAGTAGCAGTAGTAATGGTAGTTGAGTCAGGGCTGGGGGAAAGAACCTCTCATCTCATCATGTGTCAAGACTCTGAGGAGAAAATGGGATGAATGAAAAGTGTGTCTGAAAGAAAAAAGCCCTCCTACCAACACAGAAGCAGCAGGCCACTACTAGTCACAGCTAATATCATATAAAGACTCATAGCGCCAGGGAATACGCTCGAGCTAGTTATTACTATTAAACACACACACACACACACACACAACCGTCCGCCTTCGTCACGGAGGCGGCTATAACTGTAGCGGCTCATAGCTATACAGCTATGCCGTGTCTGCTAGCTACAACAGCAGCACAGCATGCCACCATAGTATGTAGTAGTGGCAGCAGCCCTGCTAACCAACCAGCCTTCAAGTATTCCATACTAACCAGACCCACGCACTTCCTCCACCGCCACATACACGGCCAATAACCAGCCTATATACACACGGGGAGAAGCTCCCTATTACACTCACTCCAAACTCCGGGGCTCACACAATTAGTTCGTTAGACCGTGTGTAGAAGGGCACACTGCATATATGCCCCCCCCGCATTATTCTGTACGAGTCTCCTGGAAATTTGCTATCCCTCTACTTCTACTTCTTCTTTTTATTCTTCTCCGTCATCTTCATCATCATCCTCCTCCGCCTCCTCTTCTTCCTTTTAGCATCGTCATCCTCTTGCTACTGCTGCTGCTGCTGCTGTACCAAACGGTATTATAACTTTTGGGAAAACTGCCAATTATTTTTTACGACTGCATTGCCCTCTGCACACCAGTGCAGAGCCAAGCCGTTCCACCACACAATGGGTTATAGTACCACCTCCTACGGCTCCCTCCGTCCTTACCTGTTGCACACAGCAGGGGGAAAAAGGAGGATCCGCGGCAGGAGTAGTAGTAGTAGCAGCAGCAGCACAGCGGCGGCTCTCTGGTGAGAGGCAAATAATACAGACTTCAGCTGCTCAAACAGAGAAGTGCTCCACTAATGCCAACAAATGGGACGACACATGAACCCACTCCGCAGACACACCAGTGCCCCGCCCCTCCTTTGTATTTGTGGAAAAAAACATATTGAGGAATTTTACTCTCACAAAAATCCATTGCGAGCCCCACTATGTACTCCGTATATCCGTATCCGCCCGCACTACACGGGGTGGACAAGCGCTACGGTCCCGTCGTTCATCTGTGTGACTTTCTGTGTGTCTGTCTGCCACACAGTGATATGGAAAGGAGTAATCGGAAGATTCTACCATCATCAACAGTACTTTATCATCAAGTCCAGCCAGCTGAGCCGATCCACAACTATTACTATTGGCACTACTACTACTATTTCCTACCTGCTGGAACTACTACTGCTGCTACTACTACCTGCTGGAACTACTACTGCTGCTACTACTACCTGCTGGAACTACTACTGCTGCTACTACTACCTGCTGG
>WJFA01000571.1:0-33896 GCA_009870155.1 Pseudobourletiella spinata
TGGGGTTTTCAAGTCACCAGACTTCGATTTTACCCACCAACCACATACCTACAATCACTTATGCTCACTTCTGCTTTTTCTGCTTTTTGCGCGCCTTAATAATAATAAAATAAAAACTGTAAAAGTAAAAAATATTAATAAAAAATAATAATTCTTAAGATAAAAAATGATAATAATAATGAAGTAATAATTGTAAAAATAAAAAATAATAATAAAAAAAATTACAATTATTAAGATAAAAAATAATAATAATAGTAATAGTTTTTAAAATAAAAATTAGTAATAATAAAAAATTAATAATTACTAAAATAAAAAATGGTAATAATAAAAAGTAATAATTACTAAAATAAAATATGGTAATAGTAAAAAAGTAATAATTATAGGAATTAAAAGTAACAATAAAAAAAATTGTGAAAATAATCCCTTTAGGATAAAATACACTTACAATTATACTCTTCTTGAGGTCTTCAATGCTGCTCCGAACCACAATCATTTTACAGTCGATCAACTCCTGACGATTCTCACTGGCCGTCCGACTATCCTCCATGAGGTCCATAAACATTTCCAAAAGCTTCCTGTATTTATGCATTCAGTGGGCCAAAAAAGGAATAATTAGTTGATTAATTAGTATTTCGTCGTTCGATCGATAATTAAGGGGATTTATGTACGAAAAAGTCCTCGTATGAAATATTGCATAAAACTAGTTCAACTACTAGAAAAAATATAGAAAATAATGTAAAAAACATTTCAAAAAACGTAAAAAAATAATTAGAAGGGCTTTTTGTGATTTACACGAAGAGATTAATATCTCCATTTGGATTCAGTACCCGTAAATGTACGAACATATATCTGTAAAAGGTTTACCTGTACTGGCAGTGATAATCTTCATATGCTGCAATCGTCTCCGACATAATCCTCCCAACTGCATCCGTCGTGAGAACATTTGCTTGTTTGAGGAGGAAACAGTGTGTTAAATCCTCCTTTTCCCATGTTAGCTATAAATGAACAATATGATAATAACATTCCATAAGTAAATAAAAAAATAAATAATTCATTTCCATAATAAGGATTCAAAAATGATTCAAGAAGAATAAGTACATGCGAGCACAAAATACGGACGCCGCAAATTTTTTTTGTGATACTTTTGAAATTATATTAAAAACCTGATTGTGTTATACACGTACCGGTTTCCCACTCGCAGTAGTAATACTAGAACACGATGAGCATGGATCCGTCGAGTTGGAGGAGCAACCGCATTCTGTCTTCTTGTGGGATTGTGCCGTCGTCGGAGTCGTCTGACATTCGGCATTGCGGCAGGCCGACCCACAACTTTGACATCCCGACTTCCGATTTTTACTATTATTTTGATTAGTACTTTCACAGTAGCCCACCGTCGTGAGCATGGAGGCAAGGATGGACAGGTTCAACTTTTCCCGCCGCCGACTCTTTCCAAAATCCTAAAAGTATCAAATTAAACACTTGGTCTACTCATTAGAATTTAATTGTTTGCAAGGGGATTCAAAGGAGCCGGGATTTGATGTGTGTGTGAAAAAACTTTATTTACTAATCGACGTGACGCGGGCAATAACTGAAATTTTTTGGAATGATGATAACAGAGTTGAAGAATTTTCTCATGGAGGAAGGAGTAGCAGCGGCGCCGGCGGAAATGAGGTGATGATTGTTGTTGTGACCATTTCAGTATATTATTAAAGATTGCAGCTCCCAGTTTGATCATCATGACACCTCATAATCCTGTAGACTACAACAATGAAGTTGGCTCTTCCAAATTTTTATTTATATTCAAACTGTCACTATTAATGCAGATCCGTCTTGGAATAAAATTTGACACAATTATTAATAGTTACAGCAATAAAAGTTCGCCTGACATGAGTTTAAAATAATAATGATAATATTTGTGTGGGAATAGCTAAAAAAATTCCGCTCTCGCTTCCCGCCCTCACAATTTCAAAATTCTGCTGCCATTCACTGCAATGCTGCCGCTGCTTTTAGCATCACTCCTCGCCACGTGCTTTTCAGATAGGACACCGTATTGGAGGAGTTGACGCAATTACATACTCGTATTGCGTCATATATTCACAGCGCCGCGGTCGCACCAAAATAGTTTAGTTCAAATTCAAGTTGCAAAATTTCCCACGTCAATAACGGATAGAAATGAATGGAGCTATAAACGGGATTTGATTATGCGCGCTTTCCGTCACGCAGCGACAACTATAAAAAACGTCTTTGATTTATTTACTGGATATTATTGACACGGCCTCTCAAAATTTGTAATTATACAGAGTTTGTGTCATCAAAAACTTCCGGCACAAAGCACCATTGTATGATCCACACCCAGTGCCACCCTCTTGGCGCTCCCGTTGAGGCAAACCTGAGTGAAAAAATAAGATTAAAAAAAATCCATCAATAATCCAGAATTACCGTGTGACGTGGATAATAATACTGGAATTTAATTTGAGTGGTACGCACCTTGAGAGGAAAAGGCTGAGAATGCCTCAATTTCCCAAGTCCGAGGCATCCAGAAGGGTTTTGTCCCCACGTAAAAAGGTCCCCTTGAGAATTAATTGCGGCGGCGTGGACGAAACCCGCACACAAACTCGTCACCCGCACTTCAGGGCTGAATTCATTCCGCCCAAATAAAGTGGGCGGGATGAGCGTGGGTCTTTTCACCTGTGCTGTCTTCGGACCCAGACCCAACGTTGGCCCTTGGCCCCAAGTGTAGACGTCTCCATGCTCTGCATAATACACCATAAATTAATGCCCAGTAAGAAAAGGGATGCCATTTCGAAGGGACACGATGACACAACAGAAATTTGAAATATCAAAATATAATTTCTATATTTGCAAACTTAATGATGTAATTATTCAAATTTAATGTAATATAATTTATTTATTCTATATTTATGCAAATAATATTTTGTTTTAGGTGGAATTAAATTAGATATAAAAAAATTGAAATTAGAATTCACGTTGCATACCGTTGATAACAAATGTTGTCAAGTCCCCCACAGCAGCATCCACAATCTTGCCTAAACTTGCAGGGAGTTTGATGGCGACAGGCTCGTACAGGATGTTGGAAATTTTCTCCGCATTTATACTTCCCAGTTCATTGCAACCCCAACCGAATAGTTGCCCTTTCTCTGAAATAATGATAAATTAAGAAACAAATAATTAATTAAAACTCATTCAGTAGAAAAGTAATCAAACAAATCATATAGTAAAATTTATTCAACAAAAAAATAATAAAATGAATTAAATCAGAAAATTCATTCAACAAAAAAATAATAAAATAAATTAAATAAGAAAATTCATTCAACAAAAAAGTAATAACAAAATTATATATTATTATATATAATTATAAAAATTATATAATAATAAATAAAAATTATATATTAAACTTCATTCGATAAAAGCCATCAAAATTCAAAAATTGACTTGAAATTAAACTTTTTTACAAATTGTTACCATTTTATTGCAATGCATAGATTAGAAATGAGCTCACCTGAAACTGCAAGGCAAGTACTGCCATTTGTGGCCACTTTCACAATCTTCTCATTGCCAAGGTCCCCCTGCAGCGGGCTGGAGAGATCCCACGGCTTGTCCACTGTTTTTCCGCGACCCAACTGCCCCTTGAAATTGGCACCACAAGTGTAAACTCGTCCCTGGTCCGTGACACAGATCCTACGTCGGGGAGCAAATTAGAGATTTTAATCCGAATGCGGCCGAGACTTTTCCCAATATTTTTTTTCCAACTGACGTGATGTCAAATCGGGCGGCAATCCCCACCACCTCCCCGGTTTCCGAACGATTGAATCTTGAGATCCGATGAGCAAATTGAGAACCAAAGTACTTTTCCCCCTCCACAACCCGCCTCCCACACTGACCGCTGGAATTATCCCCGAAAGTTATGAGGCCCTCCCCCTGGACAGAAACGACTGAGTGACCTCGACCTGCGGCAATAGCGAGGAGCTTCGGACGATCCCCCCTGATCGGTAATGATATCCCCGCGGGTGCGATAAGTCTTTCCATGGGAGCCCCTACTCTGGCAGCTTGGTAACCTGAAAATTATAAATTTTATGAATACATACACATAATAATGTCTGAAATACCGTTTGATTTTGAGCAATTTGGAGCGGGAAAATTAAAACTAATCCCGAATGAAAAGCACGACAAGTTTTCCTAGTCATGACTACAATACCTAGCTGTGAGGTCTCATTCAAGCCGGAGCCGAATAATGTGGGGCTGTTCGGGTCCTTCCTTCGCACACTGACTAGTGAGAATCCGTGGCCGGCGGCAATGTCCTCAATGTCCATATCGTGGAAGAACTTGAGCCGGATGGGATGGTGAATGAACAGCATGACTTTGTGGTGTTCCCCCTGGGGTCTCAGAAGATTCCTCAGCCCAATGGCCCCATGCACAGACGACCCGAACGCGTAAATACGCCCAGCATCCCCACGGATTTTCCCATAGTCGAAAACTGGAAGAGCAAAATATCACAATAAAAGTTTTTTTCACATCATGCTCAGGTCTCTCTAGTCCAACCTCAGCCATGACTCCGAAAAATTATATGGACCTGCCAATTCACTTGCCTGGCAGTTTTTCCTCCCTGAATATATCTTTCTTCTTGAGGCAGATCACGGCCCTTTGGAAATGCCTTACAAACTGTGTCGATGGTACCAAGAGATCAAGTCCATGTTTGAGGCGCATCATGCAGTGCGGATCCACAACACAATCCCGCGCACTAAACTACAAATAACAGTTTAATTACTACTTATTATTTAATAATTATTTTATTTATTTATTATTTTTATTTATTAATTATTATTTATTAATTATTAATAACCCCCAAAATCCTCTTGGTTCTCCAAAATACTTTTTTCCCCTCTCGGTCAAAAATTTTAGCTAAAGAAGTAAATTCAAAGCGCGGGAAAGTTGAATTCAAATGAGGGAATTTATATTGTATTCCGCATGGAACTTTCATCAGCACTTTAGTATTTACAAGAGAGGAATGACGACAAATTATTTGACACGGTCAGGTCAAAACTTAAGAAATGACTCACTCGTCGTCAGTGTGCGGATCATTTCGTTTGGCCGAGCAGTAGCACGAAGCATAGCAAAAGGTTGGCAATTTTTTCGCGGGTTTTCTAATTCAAATTCAAGGATAACACATTTCTGCCCACCGTCGGCCGCATAATCGGTCGTGGTGCTCAATGGTATCGCATGCATATGTGCACATGAGAGCCCGCTGCTGTCCCTATGAAAAAGGCCACAATTTCGCCATTTACTTGACAATAGAGTCGTCGTGAAAATAGTAATAAAAATAAGAGTCTTGAGTTTTTTTATTGCTGCGATTGCTGCAGAGCCAAGAAGATTTTAAAAGACGAGCAACAATAGCTAAAAACTAAAAAGGGAAAGTGTAACCAGAAAGTTACTAGTAAATTAGTAGGACTGCGTGTATGTGTGTGTGTGGTTCAACAGAGAAATGACGAATTTGACGTGATCGACATATTGTGATTTGTAGCACAATAACAATAATAATGATAATTATTATTATTATTACAATCATCATCATTATTATTATTACAAGTGACTTCTCCCACGCACGGTCATTATTATTTTACAACATAATCATTATTGGAAATTGAATATCATCGCGATGGCGAGGACGAGGAGGGTGCTTGCTATTCTCTCAATCACGAGGGTTGAACTGGAGGGGCATTGCGGACGTAGATTGGCCCATTATGCTTGTCCCACTCCTTCTCAAATTCATACTCGAGGATTTCCGCCCCGCGCCGCCGCGTCAGCCCCGTCTCGTCTAGTTTCAGCTCGCACATCTGCATGTCATCCTGACCTGGGTTATGGAAGACAAAGAGAAAATCCCTTGTAAATATGCGGAAACCATAGCATAGGGACAGACTGATATATGAAGGACGAACCCGCCACGAGGAGAACGGGCGGCTTCCCCTGGTGGACCTCCATTTGCCGGACGATGTACTGGCCGTCAAAGTGGGCGAACCAGAGGCCCTTGCTCCGCCCATCCTTGGCAAAGGGGATGCGGAAGTAGCGCTGCTGAGGAATCCCTCCGACCGGCGGCGGCGGTGGGGACGGCGACGCCGAGGCTTGGTACGTCTGCTGATGCTGGTACACGGACTTGGGCGCCCGCTCGTCCATCTCCGAGGAGGGTTTGCCCCCGCGGTGGCGCGCCTTCCACGCATGGTAGACCTTGAGGCGCCGGTGAAACTCCTCCCGGCAGGCCTCCAGCAGCTCCACGTCGCAGGACGTGTTGATGATATCTCGGAGCTGGGAGTACTTCCACCCGCTCAAGTCATGCTTCTTCCCGGCGCGGGAGTTGACGACGTAGTTGGAGCGCTTGAGCGCGGCGGGAGTACTCATGTTGTCCTCCATCATCATCGTCACGTTCCCGTTGGACTCCTGGGCGAGACGGTAGGCCAACTCCGAGTCCCGTTTCTCCTGCTCAAAGGCGGCGGAATGGGCAAGATTGATGAGGTCCTCGGACCCACTGGACGGAGCGGGAGCGGCGGCGGCGGCTCGCGCAGCAGACGCCTGCGCCGCCCTTTGCTGAGCCGCAGCGGCGACTCGTGCTGCCTCCTCCTCCTTCTTCCTCCTCGCCTCCATCTCGGCCTTCTTCCGTCGATTCTCCTCCTCCTCCCGCCGCGCCCGCTCCTCCTCCTCCTTCTCCCGCTTCTGCCGCTCCATCTCCTCGCGCATCTTCCGAGCCCGCTCCTGCTCCTCCGCATTCTTCTCAGCCTCCACGCGCTGACTCAGCGTCCGGAGGAGACTGTCGCACTTGCCCAGCATGTCCCGGTGAAGGTTCTCAATGTCCGCGGGGCGGAGGGACGGGTTGGACTTGATCCGCCGGATCCCCTGCTCCAGCTCCCCCGCAAGCTTGTCCACATCCCGCTGACTCGTCTCCTTGTCCCTCTTGAGTTTCCCCACCGTTTGCCGCATGGAGCCCAGCTGCTTCTCCACTTGGCGCAGTTGGAGGATCCCGCGGTAGCGCGGGCGATGCCGCTTCTTGGCCAGGTGCATCCGCACCGTTTTTTGAATCACAACCAGATTCTCGCGACGGTACTTGATTTTGTAGTTGACTGGAATATATTGTTTCAAAAAATATTTTATTTAATCATTAAATTAATAATAAAGTATTAAAAAAATAAATAATAAAAAAATTGAATAACAAAACTCAAAAGAAATTAATAATAAAATAATAAAAAATTAAAGAATAAAATTAAAAAAAATAGTAATAAAATAATAAAAAATCATAAAAAGATAAATAATAAAATAATAAAAAAATTAAATAATAAAATAATAAAAAATCATAAAAAGATAAATAATAAAATAATAAAAAAAATTAAATAATAAAATAATAAAAAATCATAAAAAGATAAATAATAAAATAATAAAAAATTAAATAATAAAATTAATTATTCAAGCATTTTATTTAAATCTAATTTTGACGAAAAACTTTGAGATTGGTGGATCCTACTTGATTTTCCCGCTCTTACATAAAATCCAGAGACGAGCCCACTGGCCAATCAACAACTTACGTTTGATAACGGACAGCGCGGCAAACTGGACTTTTTTCCACTTGGACTCAACTATCCACTTGTTCACATTCGCCACCATTTGCTTGAGGGAGTCGGGATCATTGCGCATGAGCTGATCAAACTCTTTGAATTTGCCGGGCCGGAAGAAAATCCGGGTGAGGCCGAAGCGGAAATCATCTTCGGACAGCCCGAGGGCTTTGAACAAGGCCCGGCAGAAGAAGCGCGGATCCAATGTGGATAGCTTGGGCGGCAGCAGCGCCTTGTATGTATTGTAGAGCTGAGTAAACTGGACCCTGGATGGAAATCCCTGGAATTGTGCAAAATAATAATATTGGAATGGTGATAAGACGGATTTTGAGCTGGCCTATTTGTTGGCATCAACTTTGAGTCAGAATGCTCTTCAGGGCCTGACTGTGAGAGTATATACTTACGCGCTGCATCAGCTCCAATACTGACGTCATCCCGGCGGACTGGAGCTGGGAGAGGATCTGACCGCCTTCGAAGACGCTGGGCACCATTTTGGCGTTGGGCTTGATGCAGCGGATGAAGGACGTGCCCGTCCCGCGGAGCTTCTCCAGCAGCTCACCCAGTTGGTTGCGGAACTTGGACGCAACGCTCAGGTGCGTCAGCTTCCCCGTCTGCTTCTGCTCACTGCTCAGCACGAACAGGTCCTTGAGGAAGGGGTTGCGGGACTCCTGAACGAGGGCTTCGAGGGACCCGTGCAAGGCATCGTTATTCTTCTCAATGAACTGCGCCTATAAACCAGCACATATCCAATAGCGTTAATTCCCAGCAGAATTCAAGGGGGTGGAAATACTATAAAGTCACCGGGAACCCACCGTTTTGTAGC
Source organism: Pseudobourletiella spinata (assembly GCA_009870155.1). Classification (NCBI taxonomy): domain Eukaryota; kingdom Metazoa; phylum Arthropoda; class Collembola; order Symphypleona; family Bourletiellidae; genus Pseudobourletiella; species Pseudobourletiella spinata. Next base: position 8,437 of record WJFA01000571.1, read on the forward strand.
AAACTGCCCCGGCAAAGTGACGGACGAGGAAACCCTCATCATCCCGAATCTCCCGATGCTCCTTGATCTTTGACTTGCGGGGCAGGGCGAGGCGGAAGTGATTGGGGAAGGCCGAATGGACTTGGGAAGTGAAGTGGGTCGGGGATGGTTTCGGTAGTTTCGAGGACTCGTCCAGGATGGACAGGATCCCATTCTTGGGCGACTCGATGAGGTCAATGCAGTCCGTGTTGTCCACGTACTGGATCTTGGCCACGCCGAGTCCCTCCCGCTCGTACAGCGTCTGCTCGTCGTGGAGGACGCGCTCGTTGAAGAACTGCTGGAGCTTCTCGTTGCAGTAGTTGATGCAGAACTGCTCGAAGGAGTTGAGCGTGAAATACTCGAAGCCGGCAATGTCGAGGACGCCGATGTAGGAGGCGGAGGACTGGAAGGGGATGGACTCGTTGATCCGAAGCACAATGTAGTCGAACATCTTGGAGTACATGGCCTTGGCCAGGGCGTCCCGGGCATTGTTCGCCTCGTACACCTTGAGCGGCACCCTGATATTTGACAAATTATTTTCTGTAACAACCTAAATCTACGGCTTTTCATACAACTTGCTAATTAAGAAATCTAACGGGATGAATCGGCGGGTGGATTGGAAATTTGAATTGGGGGAGGATCTCACATGATGACGGTTCCTTTGGTGCCGCCCTTGGCGGTTTGCATGACGCGGGACGTGAGGGCCTGGCGCAGCTCATCCGAGTCCACCCCGATGAGCCCGGCCGCCGTCTGCAGGGCCTGCTCCGACTTGCCCGTGACGCGACACCCGCCGCGCTGATCTTCGGGATCATCCTCGAACGCCACGTTGCCCAAATGAAGAACGGCCCCGACGACGGAGTAGACGGACACCTTGTCCCTCTCCCCCATGCCCAGTCGATTCAGCGCCGTGTCCATCTCCGTAAAGTCCTTCCTGTCATCCACGATGGGGTCCTTCAGCGTTCCCCCGGCCCCAAAGTATTGTGCGCACCCTTGGCGGAGGTAGTGGAAGTCAGAGAGATTCAAATTGTTCAGCTCCACCTGCTGCTTTAAGCCCGCCGGGGCCCCCGCCAACAACTGGTAGAATATGTGGTAGTTCCTCTCCTCCGGGGACTGACTACAGATTCTGCGCGGACGGATGAGAAAAAATAAATAAATTAACAAAATAAATAAAAAAATAACACGAAGAAATAAATAAAAAATAAAATCAATAAATGAATAAAATAAATAAAAACAAAACATAAAAAAATAAAACAAATATAAATATAATAAATAAAATAATAATATAAATATAAATACATATATTTATTATTTTTGTATTATTTTATACATTATATACAAAAATAAATATAAATATAATAAAATAATAAATAAATAAATACATACAAAATAAAAAAAGACACTTTATTGTATGCATTAGTATGTATTATATTGAGCTTTAGGGCATTTCCCATGCAGACTTTCTTGCTACCGTTCAACGGTCCAAAAAATAATCAAGCCCGCCAAAACAAGCGGAATCCCATTGAAATCTCTCACTCACCTCGACTTTTCCAGGAGGTAATGGGAAATGAATCCCCCGGTGACTTTGTGATTCTTTTCAAAATGGATCTCGATGAATTTACCGAAGCGGGAAGAGTTGTTGTTCCGCGTCGTCTTTGCATTGCCGAATGACTCCAACACGGGATTTGCTGGAAGAATTATTATTATTATTATTATTATCATCATCATCATCATCATCATCATCATTTCCACTATGATTATTGCTATATTTTTTTTACTAATTCTCTCGGGACATTTTAAAATGCGAATGGGACAAATATAATGGGGAGCAATGGGAATATATGAAGAAATACCATCGAGAATCCTCTGCTCAATCGGCCCCGCACTACTTCCCCACGAGCTGCACAAATATCTGAGGATGTACTTGGTGGACTCGGTCTTCCCCGCCCCGCTCTCCCCGCTCACAATGATGGACTGGGACTGTTTGGTCACTTTCATGTCCCGGAACGCCTTGTCAGCTGTCCAAAAAAAGTCCACCACCAAAAATAATGATAAATTTCAAAGTAACCCCAACTAAAAAATAAATCAATTCCTACAAATTTCCCTTTGGTCGGTAAACATACCGATAGCGAAGACATGCGGCGGCATGGTGCCCAAGGATTTGCCCTGGTAGCGCTTGATCGTGTCCCCGCCGTACAGACCCTTGATCTCCACGTAGGGATTCACAGCCGTGAGCATGTTCGCCGTGTACGTCTGCGTTGTCAAACGGTTTTTGAATAGCAAAGTTTTGATTAGTTTTTAATTGAATTTACATGAAATTTTGCACGGAAAAAACGATTAAGGCAGTGCGAGTGCATATGAATTTTTTGTGGCGTATATATTCGGTCTCACGTAGATCTGCTGGCGCTCATAGCGGAGGCGGATGTTGTGAAGCAGCGTCGCCTCGTTCAGGTACATCAGAGAGCAGTTGTCATCGTAGTCCTGGCTCGAATTGTCCTCCGCCGGGTACACATTCTCATACGCCACTTGAATATGAGCTCCGGGACGATGGCCTGATCATCAACAAACAGCAATTAATAGAGTGGCACCAGACGTCATAAAATAATGCTATATTTTTTGTTGTCGTAAAAGGCCCACCGCAGCAGCGGTGGCGTCTTTGAGCTTGGCCCAACGGATGTGCAGCAGCACCTCGTTCATGACATTTAGTCTGCGCTTTTTACTATATATACTGCACCAAAACGTATTACGCATGCGCGGATCTAAAAATGCTCTTCCTCACCTTTCCCCTCCGGCTCCACCGTGATTTTGTCCACTCCGAGATCGACGATTTGACCCAGGAGGAAGCCGTCCTTGGGATCCGAGTACCACACCCGCCGGGATGCCATGAGGAGGAGGTGATCTTCAATAACCATTTGTTTCTTATTCAACATTTTGTCCCCTTAAAATCTTCAATAATATAATTCAACTTCCCCAGAAGGACTATCCACACCAGCACACTCCACCGCCTTGCCCAAATTAAATTCGAAAGGAAGAAAAATAAAAACTTGTACAGATCCAGCGGGAATGTTTGTTAATAGAGGGTTATTCTAGCACCACCAGCCGCACCACAAGTCATCAGACCCCTCATAACTTCGGTCACAGTAGTTTCGGCATACAGGTGAAAACATCATGACACGTCCTATTAAGTTTCACTTTCACTCCATAGCAGCAGCAGCGCTTTTGCACTTTTCTTGAGCGGAACCAACTCAATTATGGCTGCCACCACCACCACAGCAGCCGCCGCCAGAAGACAAACAACAGCAGCAACAACAACAACAATAATAATAATAACAAGGTGGACAACAGTGGCCAAAGGATACAGAGTTCCTCAGGAGTGTCGTGGCCACAACACGTCGTCGTCAGGCTCGCAGTCACCGTGGCTCTCTTACTTTCTCATTCATCCAGCGTGGAGGAGGACTTTTGGGCTCCGCAGTGACTGCGACGACTATCACCGATCTCCAACAATGTCCATCGACTCAAATCAAGTCAAAATACCGATGATGAAAATAGCTACAGCACACACACACACACACACACACACACTATACTCTTCTCCTAGTTTTTTTGGTATTTTCAACCTTTTCCGTCACAGATTTTTCCACGAGGGGATGACGACGGTGACGACACAATCCGCGCCGTATTCAATTCTCCTATGTCAAATCCTTCTTTCCGTTATATATATATAGCTATTTCAGAGATGCTCACACCTCCTCCTTCCTGCCCGCTGCCGACCTGTTGTTGTGAGCACGCGGAGCTCTGCTGCAGCACTGACTCGATATTCCTTGTGGTGAATTGTGTGTATGGTGAGTATACGAGGCAGAGGTGCTGTTATTTCTTTTCTTTTTTTTTTGCAAAACTTGGATCACGTGAGCCCCGTGCGGAAAGTTGTCTCTTAATGCAATTATTATTATTATTATTCTTCTGTCTCCGCCGCTGCACTGGCTCTATTTTAGATAATATTCCCCCAATAATAACCAAAATATATTAAGGGAGCTTTTCCTTGTCGTGTGTGTGTGTCTATGTTAAGTGTGTTTGTATAGGTGAGATGAGGACGAGATTACGTCCGGATCCTCCTGTCTGTCCTCCCCCCACTATTGCATTATTATCCTATATGATGTGTGTATGTGTGGGTGGCTGCGTGTGGAAATGCTGCGGTACTGTACACGCTGTACGTTAAACCCAGAAGAAGAGGGGACCGCCGCCACCGCACCGCACCGCCTCCCCCCACACACATCATATCACACAGGTAGACTCACTGTTGTTGTTGTTGTTGTTGTTGTTGTCTGTGAGTCTCACAGTCACTGAGGACGAGTCAGTTATTTGCTCGGAAAACTCCACTCACTACTGCAATAATGTGTGGAATTACAGCGAGAGAGAGAGAGAGAGAGAGAGCATATATATAGAGCATAGTAAGAGTACATGTGGGGGAGGCTCCGCCCCTTTTCCGCATCCTCACATTATCATGTACATGTATAATAATATGGAGCACAAGTATGCGGGGGGAATGATGCGTAAATGAAATAAGGGGATTAAAATTAACTGTACATTTTCACATAGTGAGACACAGCATAGACGAGAGTATTAGACAAAAGTATTAGACACACACGTAGTGCGCTGGTGGTGGTGGAGGCAACGGAGCTCGAGCAGGCTTCCACCCCACACCTCCATGTATATGTATATGTACACACATGGAGCACATCCATGGATGCTGAGCCACATAATTGTTCTCTCACGTCAGTGAAATCCCTTTAGTACGGTCTTCAGGGGACACTACTGACTGACTCTGCATCTGCATGGCCGCTGTATGGAAACACCGTTGTAAGCCATGAAAATTACAGTGCAGAAGAAGAAGGTGGATGGGGGGAAAGAAAAATTGGACCGTTATTATGACGTGAGATTACCGTGTTACACAAGGCCGTTCTACGGAGATTTTACTACTGTAGTATGAAGCGGAAGGCAGGAACGCCATCGGCCGTTATACGGAGATTTTACTGTAGTATGAAGCGGAAGTCGGAGGAACGCCATGAATTCATACCATTTAAAAAAAGTCATTTTCCGCCTCCCCCACTACTTGACTATGTACATGTGCTGCACCACTGGCCCATTCGCACCACCACCACCGTCGTCGTCAGTCATTCAGTCAGAGGGAGGAAATGGGAAAAAAACATGGGCTGCTATGCATGCATCATGCATCGTCGTCATGCGTCAAGTTTCTGTACTTGACCGGTGTGTCACAAGAAAAGGCAGGAAACGCTGGGATGCATTGTCGGGACATTGTCGCTTTTTTCCTCTCACATTTCCCAGTTCCACCACCAGGGATTTTCCAGAGGCGCGGGAGGACGATTTTGAGCCCCCCGCGAAAGTGTGTGGATGGTGGTGGTGGAATGATATGGAGGCCCTGAAAACCATTTTGGTTCAAAAGTTGATGCAGTGTAGGCAGGCCGAGTGAGGACCGACAAATCCTTTCAGGCCCTCATGATACGTAAATATCCTGCTGTGCAGTGAGTAAGCCATGATGGAGATGGAGGGGATACTACGTGCGTATACATACGTTACACAAGCGACTGCTATGCGCAAACTAAAATAGTCTGGCGAAGCCATAGTACACACAACATCTCATTTGGCCATGGAAAGCCCCGAGCGTAATAATTATTATTGCGAGTGTCTCTTTTGACTGTGTGTGTGTGTGTGCCTTGGGTTGGTGACCCACAAGACGGGAATTGATAGGCAATATCAAGTTCTCATTATGTTCAGGTTTCCAAACTGACCCACTGGATCACATAAGTTCTGACTGATGATGATCAGTGTCTTGGCCTAGGTCGTGATCATCTCACATGAGCACTTTTGCACTAACAAGAGAGCAAATGTTGAACACAAGTTATATGATTAAAGAGGCACAAGGCCCTTCTACAGACAGTATGACGACGGGTCTCTTCCTTTGGTGGACCAAATGATTTCCTCATGTAGAGTCCGAGTGGAGTCATTTGACGACACAGTATTATTGGAATGCTGTGCCATGATGATGGTGAGTGGCACGTCGCACGGCCTGAACTCACAGCATTGCTATACTGCTGTCATCGCAGAGCTGACCGTGAGTTAGAGCACAACGACGACGACATGACAAAAGCTACTGCTGCTGCTGCTGCTGTGAGTTTGAGCCAGGACTGGTGCACTCACAGTCACAGCACACTCTCACAATTGGCGAGCCCCACATTTTCTGTCATGTAGTACGATTTTGCATATCATAGTTTATAAGTCCCGCCTCTATTCTAACAATTTTTTCCCTGTCCTTTGCGAAACATGTGAGGTACATATATTGAGTGTGTCACGCGGGGAAAATTTGTCTCCCGCTGGATGAACACGGTGGTACTGATACATTTGCGGGATTTGCCATGGGACCCTGTCATCAATTCAGCGGTCCCACGGCCAACCGCCCACGAGCGCCTCCACAGATTTTTGAGTGATTTTTGTTTCAAAGGATAGAGAACTAAATTAGAAATTGGGATGTCCTTCCAGAATTTATTTTGATATCTTGATCACTGCTAGTCCAAATTTGAAAAGAAATGTGGAAAATTTCATTCATTTCATTAAATGTAAATTTCAGTTCGTCCAAGCTGTGGCAAAATTGCCAAATTGAAAGTTTAAAAATCTATTTATGGAATCCTGAAAGGACCAAGATCCCAGAGAATTTAACTTCCTATCGTACCGAACAAAAATCACTCAAATCGGTCCGCACGCTCTCGCGTGTATGCGCGATTCGTAGTTGGAAAACAGAAAATTTCGTATTATTTTCCGCCGCAATGGAAGGAATGCTGAAATCCAGCGCGGATTCGTAACTACCCGGTGGTGGGAGGCTCATATAACTGGCGGGAGTGGAAAAACGGACGCCATGATACTCAAGCCTCTCCGTTTTGCTATGGAACATCTCATTACCATCATATATATGAACTCATTCCATGAATGAACGGTTAAAATATTGGCTACGAGATTTTCGGCTCCCTTTGGATCTCATGAGGCAAAAATCTATTTTTTCAAAAAAACATGGGCGGGCATGGGCTTTAAAAAATTTGGGCCTCAGGTCTGACATCCCCTGAGCCAGTCCAACTTTGGCATACAGGATGCTTTCGTACCGAGGAAATCCCAGTTTGGTGTACAGCCCACGCAAGGTGTGGGCAAAGCAGCTTTTACCTAAAAGGGAATAACGTGTGGCAGGAGCTTTGTGCTTTGTGTTGTACTACGCTACGCAGGCAGTGTGCTACACTGAATCCTATTATCCATGTCAAGCTTACATGGCCAAAAAATACCCATAATAATAATCCCTTTCCTCTCCATGCGTACATGCTTTCACGATTTGTTTCACACTTGACAAGCCAAGCGTTGACTGGTGAGTCCTGCCGTGTACTCTGTACTCACCAATAAAATGCAACAACGAGCGTCTCTTGCACTCACTGCACTACCTGGATCACACCACACCACCTCACGCAACAGCTATATACATGTAGGGGCATTTTCCACAATTTTTCAATCCTTCCATACGCAGAAGATGCTGTGTAGAGAGCCCTGAAGAAACTATAACATGTTACCCCGCGCCCGCCCACACCACCGTTCGTATCATCCTCTCAAAATGACACTTTGGCAATAGAGTCAAACCTATACCGCACATCATTCCTCTGCGGTATTGAGAGACTGTAGTACTTATTTTTATCAAAACAATCTTGATTTTTTCAAAAAAAAATCTCCACCCGCCAATTCCACCTCCTCCCGACTTGACAAGGATGCCAGGGCGGGGGCCCCTTTTGGAAAATACTACACGGACAAACTCAGCTGTGACGACGACGAGGTAAGGAGCCTTCCTGCGCGCATCCTTCTATCATCATAGATGATGATGGTGGTGGTGGTGATGATGATGATGATGATGATGAAGATGAGGGGAGGAAAATATGAGGAAGATGAGATCTGATTATTCTAAAAATCATATTGTGGGGGCAATGACTCGTACGTCGGGATGAATCTCACCACTCACTCCGGTTTCTTTTCGATACTACTTCACTACAAAGTCAGTGTGCGGCGGAAGGAAATACGGTAGTGTTGGTCAGTTTGTGGGGTTGTTGTCTGACGAGACAATAACTTGTCTCTGTACAGATTTTCCACGTTACTTTTAACATGTACGTCCGCCTTGGACGAGGTATTTCGGAACTGCACTGATTCTCTCCTTTCTCTGCTCTTCCACGTATAAATCAAACATCTCACCTCCACACAGCAGATATTCCACTATCCTGCCCGTCCATTCGGTCACATGTGTTATTAATATTGATATTATTACTATGAATATTATTATTACTCTTTACCTCAGAATAAGTGGTCAACCTTCCTGCTTTCCTTGAAAACGAGCGAGCGGGAGAGAGAGACAAAAACCCGGAAATTGGAAATTTCCGTAATTTTAACAAATATACACACAGTTTTTTTCACAGTTTTTCACCTTTAGTGGCAGGCGTGCCTGATTTAGCAAAAAAAGAAGAAAAGGATGACGACACGATCCTGTGAGCTAAATCGGCAGCACAGAGACTAGTGTCCGCTTGGATAAAAGATAAATACTGCTTCAGTCCATTTCCAATCATTCAGTTTCGTGCAGGTAGGTTATAGAGGATGGGAGGGACGAGAGGTGAGTTTTCTGACGTATATATGTATGAAATGATATATATATTTAATGGATAATTTTGGGCAATCATATGTGCGCTACAGTGCGGGAGCGGGAGAGTATTTATTTAATCGTGAGGGAGGGATTCTATTATGCAGACTACGGGAGATAAGAGCGGCGCGGCAGTTCGCTCACCAACCCCCACCACTAGCTCACTCTGTCAGGGTTAATTATTAATCTAATCTGCAAGGCCAGCCAGCCGCGAGATATTCTTTGAACAAATATCATTCTCATCCAGCTACACAAAACCGTTTGGTTTTGACAAAATGTCGCAGTTATTTTCAAGACTTTTCAGCAGCGGATTGAGTGTGGAGAGCGGAGACGAGTTCGGACGGAGGAGTCAACGGACACGAAAAACATCGATTTTACTGTGTGGGAATTTTCGGTGGGCCATCATCGGTTCTCTCATCCGCATCAACTATTATTTGTTTCGTCTATCATTATTATTTTTATTATTATTATTATTATTATTATTAGTGCCGGCTTCCTCACCACCGCATCATCATCATCATCGCAGTATGGTTTTCATTTAAACACGCGTCTGCACTCTTTTCAAGTCTCTTCGAAGAATCACTACACCGCGAACTACACTGGGAAAGTTGAACTTCCTATGTATATCCCTTAATAATTACAATACCTTTAATAGCAACTATACCTTTCCTCGTGTCACGTCCTTCGGCGGTGAGGTCATCTTCCGGCTTTGTTGCACCATCATTTACGGATCCTAATGCCCCCATACTCTTCCTCAGACCTGCTACTACAGAAGATGATGCTGATGAAGATGAAGTTGAACTGGATCCGCCAGCTGGACTCCTCCATTGCCTCATAATGGCTCACACACACACACACACAGGGTCTCGGCCGCCTATGGTCACCAAAACTAATTTTTGTCGTTATTGTGTGTGTGTGTGTGTTTTGTTCCGCATGAGTTGGTCCACCAACTCATTCAAAACTCCGCTCGTCACAACAACTTCGTGTGACTCACTACTCCTGCGAATACCCCCCTGATTTTTTTTCACAATTATTCGTAATCAACCTGTCATTATTTTTGAATAAATCGTCAACACAATTAGCCTCGTTTCACAAACACACAAACCCTCCGTCGTCCGTCCGTCCGTCCGTGTTGTGACTTGTGGCACCGGAGAGACGACTGACTGACTGAGTGGACGACTAGCTCAGATGATGAGCTGATGATGATGAATATATTGAAAGGCGAGCGCAGGTTGGTCATGATGATGATGAAGATGAAGATGATGATGATATGCTCGTCCCCCTTATGCCATACATGGTCCGTAAAAGTCATCTAAATATGGGAAAAACTGGGAGGATGTTATTCTCCAGGAGGGGACATAAATGTACACAGCATACTATTACACCTTTGAGACATGACATGCGACGCGACAAGTGGCAGGATTCGTGTGTGTACTAGATGTCATCCTTTGTTTTTTTTGCACACACACACTTTGTCCAAAAACGTCATCAAAATCTCTATGCGGATGCAGAAGAGATGCAGAAATGCGGCGCGGAGATTGAATTTTGCAATCTTTTTTCGATCATGACATGATACTTATATGCATACATATATATGCATGCATGTGTACATGGGAGCGCTGAAAATGGAATTATGGGAGGAATGTCATCTGGCGGTTGCTGAAGAAGTCGCGACGATCTCATTCGTGATCAGTTTTTTTGGATTTTGCAAGGATTACATCAAGCATTGCGGGAGCCATGAGGTACGTGAATTGAACTGTCCCCGGCATGAAGAGAGCAAAATAGTTTGAGCACATCGGACCACATTTGTCTCTCCCTCGTGTCCAGCGAACCGCAATATAGTGACGTAAGTTTGTGAGTGAGATGACGAGAAAGATTTCCACCGGAACGGATGTTGTGGTGGGACGCTCGTGGGATTAATTTTTCTGTCACAAGTGTGTCAACTTAAAAAGTGTTCGAGAGTGTCGCTCATAATTACAGTTAGAATTAGTCGTAAATACGCGTACAGATTTGTCGAAACTGAAGTTTTTGGAGTTGGAAATTTGCTTTGGAGAGATCGAGATCGGGATCAGCAGCGGCGGGGAGTTTTGACGTGTCTGGGGGAAAATGCCGACAATTCATGTGAATCGTGACAGTCTTTTTGAGCGGCTGGGTCAGACGTACAGTAAGTTTGAGAAGAACTGTGAGGGATAATTTTATAGGATTTTGTGTAGATTGTTTTTGAGGATGTTGCATAGTTTTATGTAGGAATTATTACAGATTTTTGTTGAGAATGTTGCATAGCTTTGTAGGATTTTGAAGAGATTTTGGTGGAGAATTTTGCATGGCTTTGTAGGATTTTGTACACAGATTTTTATTGCGGGTGTTGTATAGCCATAGAGGATTTTGAAGAGATTTTTGTTGAGGATTTTGCATAGTTTTATAGGTTGTTTTGCACAACACTTTGCTCAGGATTTTGAATAATTTCGTGTCTCTGCTCTTTCCTGTGCAATAGCTGACAGCGAATTTGACGAACTATGTTTCCAATTCGGCATTGAGCTGGACGATGTGGTAAGCTAACAATTGTTCAAGTTTCGGCGTATGCTAAATCTTGTAAAGCTGCCTTAAATTGTACGTATTTATTAATAGTCACACATGTGTGCGTACAACAAATGTGTGGAATATCATGATTTACTATGTATCTCTATCTTGTATGAATTGATACAGACTCAAGACCCGAACGATCCGAGTGGATCCAGTATTATTTATAAAATTGACATCCCGGCGAATCGATATGACTTGCTCTCCATTGAAGGATTGTCACGAGCCTTGTTGATCTTCACGAAAAAGTCGGTTGTTTACAAGATTTTGAAGACTCAAGTTTCTTCATGAGATTTTTCTGGGTTTTTATAAAAAAATAAAAAAATAGGATGGAAGGACCGCGCTACGAAGTGCTCGCAGTGGAATTCCCCATCGTGACCGTGGTGCGGGAATCGACGAGTCAAGTTCGTCCGTACGTCGTCACGGCCGTGTTGCGGAACGTGAGCCTCACCAAGAGTGCGTATAGCAGTCTCATTGACTTGCAGGAGAAGCTCCATCACAACATTTGCCGCAAAAGGAGTTTGGTGGCCATCGGGATCCATGATTTGGACACATTGGCTCCGCCGTTCGTCTACTCCGCCGACCCGCCGGCATCCATCAACTTCATCCCGTTGAATCAGTCCAAGGAGTTCCGGGCGGATCAACTGATGGAATTCTACACGAGTGACAACCATCTGAAGCATTATCTGCACATCACCAAGGACGAACCACTGTTTCCGGTCATTCGAGACTCCAACGGCGTCGTCGTCTCCCTCCCGCCTATCATCAACGGGGACCACTCCAAGCTGAGCTTGAAGTCGAAAAACCTGTTTTTCGAGTGCACTGCGACGGATTTGACCAAGGTATGAAAAGTTTAAACTGAAATTTGTGTGGGTCAGTCATTAAATCATTAAATGAACATTTTTCTTCTTTTCTCTCTCGCTCCAGGCGAATATAGTGTTGGACATTTTAATTACGACGCTGAGTGAGTACTGTGAGGTCAAGTACCAAGCGGAGGGGACTCAGGTCCACTATGAGGGAACCAAGGAGGTCAAAACATATCCAAGTTTGAAGTACCGCAAGGAGCTGGTGGATCCTCAAGGGATCAATGCGGCTATAGGGATCAAGTAAGTGAGCGAGTAACTTTGGGGGATCCAAATGTCATCGGGAATCTGTATGTACTTGATGATTTTATGTGTATGTATGTGGACGTACGTGCAGTTTAGGTGCGGAAGAGATGGCGGATGGCCTCAGCCGAATGTGCCTCCGTTCCAAGGTTGTGGAAAAGAGTCGGGATTCTGGGGGTGAGGCTATAATAATTTTTCATATTTTCCCCATAATGTTCCAATAATTTTCCGCTCCGATATTTGCTGATAATTATTTTTAAAATTGATTATTAATTGTCCGTTGTCCCTGTTGTCGTAGCCCCAGTTGTGGAAGTGGAGATTCCACCAAGTCGACACGACGTGATCCATGCTGCGGACATCATTGAGGATGTTGCGATATCCTACGGTTACGACAATATTCCCATGCTATTCCCGCACACGGAAACCATTGCTCGCCAGGTTAGTGTAGAAACGTACGGGATTTGAGTGGGAGAATTTGGAAATTATATCTTAATTGTTTTATTAGTTTTAATTAGTTTATTCAATTTAGTTGCTTTAATTTAATGAGTTAACTTTAAATAAATTTTGTAGTAAATTTCTAAACTTATCACGTTTAACTAATTTTTTAAATTAGTTTAAAATTAAATCAAGTACCAAAATATTCGAAATTTTAAAGTTTAATATTAATTATTTTTAAATCAAATTTAAATAAATTTTAATAGAAATTCCAAAATAATTTAACCAATTTTCCTCCTCCTCCAGCTCCCTCTGAATCAACTGACGGATCAACTCCGGCAGAATATCGCTCAGGCAGGATTCACGGAAGCCTTAACCTTTTCCCTCGTGAGTGCCCTCGGCTGCATCGTTTTCAAAAATTACCGTAAACTTGGTGAAATTTCAGTGTTGTGGAATTGATCACGTGAATTTCATGTGTGTGTGTATTTGGTATCAACTTGAGTATAGTGTTCCGTCGAAGATGAGTGTGAGAAGCTGCGGCACAAGCAGGAGGATAAGGAACCTACGCTGGCTCGGATCTCGAATCCCAAAACGTTGGAATTCCAAGCCGCTCGCAGTTCTCTACTTCCCGGTACGTTGGCGACTCCTCTGCGCAATGAGGGATTTGTTTTATTACCAGTAGCAGTCCGCTGCCGATGGGCGCGACAGTATTCAAAATTTACACTTGATAATAATTGTTGTTGCTGCTCTGAAGACTTCGACTTGTTGGAAGACTTGTAAATGTAATTTCAACTTTCTGCTCAGGTCTTTTAAAAACTTTGCAAGCGAACAAGAAGATGCCGTTGCCGTTGAAACTGTTCGAGATCTCGGATGTGGTGCTGCTGGATGGGACGATTGGTGAGATCCAGTGATTGATCATATAAATGTGATTTAACTTGTATAGAGTATGATTTGTGAGATGATGGCTGTCAACCCCGGCTTGTACGTCCACAGATACGGGATCACGAAATGAGAGGCATCTCTGTGCTGTGTACTGTAATAAATCTCCGGGATTCGAGGTCATCCACGGTCTGCTGGATCGCATCATGTTACTTCTGCAAGTGCCGTTGGACCCCAAAGAAGGATATTCCATTCGTGGAGCGCGAGGTAGTCTTTAAGCACCAATATTACCAATCATCATCATTATTATCACATTTGATGAGTCTCTAGATGTACAGCGACGGCGGCATTGTCACAGTTTAGATAACTTATTTTCATTTCAGATCCCACCTTTTTCGACGGCAGATGCGCGGATATCCTGTACAGATCCCGAGTCATTGGCCGGTTCGGTGTACTGCATCCCGAAGTTCTGGCAAACTTTGAGCTCACCATGCCGTGTTCTGCCTTGGAAATTTCTATCGAAGACTTTGTATAAGAATAATAGGGCCACAGATTTATGTTCCGCAACAATTCCCCTTTTACCATTCAGCTCGGTTGTTTCAACAGGGTTTTTGAAATTATGACTTCATTTTCGAAGAAACTCCTGTTTGCAACCGACCAGTTTGGACTATAAAGTGAGTAAAGATTTATTTCGCTGGAGGTGATAAGGACGAATGATCAATTTAAATCATCACTTGACGCATTCCTAGTCCAATACAAACACGCACATATCAAGTGAGTATAAAAGTGAGAAATCTACGAAAGACTACGAACGTTACGGCACATGGGTGAACACAAGGTGGGCAAATATGCAACTTGAACACACAATTAGAGATGAAAGAAAAACTAAGGGTCGTCATCTGACAGTGAGACTCCGGCTGGTGGCTGAGTGAAGGCCTCCCCCCTTTGCGAAGGATGATGATGATGATGATGATGATGACGGGATGAGTCTCCTCCAGATTGTTGGGAGCGGGGATTGTCGTCCATATGTGGACCCTGGAGCAAGGGCGGTGAGCGGATGAGCTTGTCCAGAGCAGTGCGCCGATTCTCGAGCGCCCGTGTGGCCACCTCCCGCTCTCGCTTCGACAACGGTTTTTTTTTCGTCCGCGCAGATGAGATCAAACGGTAGGCTTCGAGCAGTTCCTTGTCCGCCTTTTCCAATTCTCGCTTCGCTTCGATCCTGAGCAGCTCCTTCTACAATAATAATAGAAATAAGTAATAATACAGAGTAATACATAATAATAAAAAAATGAAAAGTAATAATACAAAATAATACATAATAGTAGAAAGTAATAAATAATGGTAGAAAATAATAAACAATAGTACAAAATAATAAATAATAAGTAAGAATACAAAATAATAAAAATAATAAAAGAAACAAAAGCGATCCGGATTACTCCATGCGAAATCGAATGAGTATTAGTAAGTCACTATTAATTTATTCACAGCAATAATAAATTACGGGGGGACGCGTTGAAATTTTGAGAAATCGGTCTGTACCTTGGCCAGAGAGCACAAATACTTGAGTCGTTCCGAATTGTGCTCGTGCAACTGGAGCAGATGACTTTGGGTCCTCTTGATATCCGTGAGGATCTCATCTCGTGGGTCCTCCGAGGACGCGCCTGCTCCTCCCCCCTCCGCCTCATCCCCCATGAGGAGCCCTTGCTCCAGGAGCACTTGACGCAGGCGGATCTCCAGCGGCTGTGAGCCCACGGCGGCGCTCCCGTCCAGGCCCAGAGCGCTCAACAAATCCGGTCGATTGAAAAAGTGGCCCGCAGCATCATCAGCGGTGGACTCTGTGGACGGTGACATGCAGTGCTCCCGCCGGTAACTCCCAATCCGACTGTCCACAAGTGCGGCGACTAATCTCTGAGTGAGTGGTCCGCACACGTCCTGAGATCTCGTCTCAATGCGATCCCGGATGATGGCTCTGCGGCAGAAGGTTAAATAAAATTGTGAGTCACACACGAGCTCCAAATGACCAACCCGTGGGACAATGTTAACCAGAATTTGGGTGGTTTTCAGAACCAAAGTATTAGAATTATTAGTTTTTGCACCGAGTTGAGTTCCATGTTACGTACCGTGCAGAAGACACTGGACTGGTGTTCTTAAAGTGGGGTCCTAAGGAGGGCACTTGGAACACTTGTTGAGGCAAGCCTTCATGATCGTCGAGGACCTTCTGGACGGCGTCCAAGTCCTCATCCGTGATTTGTCGGCAGTAACTGTGAGCAAAATCCCAGAACAGGTTCGGAGCATGGCGGGAGGACAGGGGGGCCGTGGTGTCTAAATATTAAAAAATCCTATTTCAAATTTTCCTACTCAAATCGCGCCACAGCTTTGGCGCCAGCCCCTGAGGAGCATTTTGGTTCAAAGTTGAAGCAAAAGAGGCCTGTGAGCACGGAAAAATCGTTTCAGGCCCTGAAAAGCATTTTGGTTCAAATTTGATGATTTAGTTGAAAGTTTAGCGGCTTTTTCAAATTTTTCGTTGATAAAAATCCGAATCTAGAGTGTTTTGTGAACTCACCGCGACACGACTTGCCGCTTGAGCGCGGCTTCACCTTCACATCCCCATCGGATTTCTTCTTGGGAGTTTTCTCCAATTTGAGCCCAGCATTGCTGGTACTGTTGGACGTCTTCCTATTCGCACTACTATTACTATTGTTATTATTATTACTACTGCTCAAAAGCCGAGCCGGTCCGGATGCTCCTTTCGGAGATGCCAAGGATGAAGACGAGGATGAGATTGTGGAAGATTTGGGGGTGAGCGGAGGCGGCGTGGAGCTGGCTGACAAGTTGTCGGCTAAATTGACTTTGTCCGTACTGATGACGGCGGACAGGGCTGAACTGGAGGCGCCGAAAATGGCCAACTGCTCCTTGCGCAGAGAGCGGAGACGAAGGGAGATGTCGGACCAGAGAGTTTCCAGTTCCCTCTGGAGAAGATCCACATCCTCAATGAGCATCATCTTCCCCTCCTCACCACCACTGCTGCGTTTCTCGAGGCAGTGTGCCACTTGTGGGAAATCCTTGGCGCTCCCAAGATCACTGATGAGGTGGAAATTGGGGTAGGATGGCACCCCCTGGTCACTGGGAACAACAAGGATGTCACGCCCTGCCCCCGGTGTGCCGCCCTGCTTCGAGCTGGCAAATACTTCGGATGCCGTGGCGACCATGGATGCCTTCACCGTTGCAATCAGCGTGTCCGTCGATGTGGAGTTGAGTGAAGCCTTCCGACTATTGTTATTGTTATTGCCCGCGTTAGTCGACACCTCCGTTGACGCTTCCACTTTCACCTTTTTGTTCGGCGGTTTGGACTTCATTTCGGGTCCTCGTGACACTTCGTCAATTTTCCCAAAGTCCTTCCAAACCAGAAATACAAGTGTGATGTTGATGATGATGATGATGACGACGACACGGAAAATATTAATAGGCGTTGACCGATTTAGGTTGATAAATTATTTGCATGAACCACTCCTGGGTCCATTCTCATGAGCGGATGACGCATTTTCCTGTGTTGAGACTAAATGAGAAAATACAAGAACAAATCGGATCAAAAGCAAAGCCAGCAGACAGAAAACTGTAATCGCGGACCGAGCGGAATGGCTCCGTATTTTTTTCCACTTGATTCCACACCGCCAGCCAAAAAATATATAGATAACCTGCGGGCTTCAAAATGAGATAATTTGCCAGGCGGGCTGTACCTTCAGTGTTGTGTGAATTCCTGAAGTGCGTCCTTTCAGGAGTTTGAGCTATTTGGAACAGTATTAATAATAATTCTGCTCCATTATAAAAGAGTAGAGCCCTTTTCAAACAATTTCCAACCTTCGGCTTGGCCCTAACATTCAAATTTTACCGCCGCTGTTGATGTGGAGACTCATCCAGGTCCTGTAAATAGTCCCTCAGCTGGTTTAAAGGGTCGTTGCTACTATTTAATACTACGAAAAGGTAGGGGCAGGATGCATACTGGAAGTAAGCCCTGAATTACATTCACCTCGAATCCCGTTCAGGGTGCACGCATGCTGTGCATACATACTGCTAGCCAGCTGACACACGCAGGGAGGGATAAACAATTGGACCCTGGAAATAATAGTGTACATAATAAAATCACGGTCCCACACTCTTTTGTGCAGGGTAAAGTGCAAACACAGCGGTGGGTGTACATAAGCTACACTAGCACCTCCTTTAGTACGGCCTTTTTTTATGGCCACTCTTTAATTCGATAATAAATTTTCCACCCTAGCCAAGTGCATGGTAAGTCATCCCTTGAATACAAACTCTCTTTAATGCGGCAAAAAGTTCTGGTGCCGACAGGGAATAATGAGGTTCTACTTTGTACTTAATCATATGGCGCAATGCGTACACATATTTTTATCTTTCATCTCAAAAAAAATCTGACCTGGGGGTCAAAATTCGAGGTTGAAGGATCTTGGGGTTTGTCTTAAAATTATTTATCTTTTGCCAAAACAAATTGCCTCACAAGATTTTCCATGCAATTTTTCATATAAGTATGCATTTTTTAGCCCTGAGAAACAGCAAAGGGGGGGGGTCACTGCGTTGGGTGCTTGAAAATCCTTACAGGAAATCCCATGTTAAATTCTCCAGAAGTCCATTTTGTGAAATTCTCCCTTCCTCAATAATTTTCACAATACCCCACTTTTTCATCACAATTAAGAGCTTGTCGAACTTCCACTCCTACTGATGCTCTCACATCGTAGAAGTCAATTTTAACTGGTTTTTCAAAAGTCTGTAAAAAGTGATTTATTCGAATAACACCAAAGATTGCCCTCTGCTGGCATAAAATCTTTTTGGGAAATCCCATGTTAAATTTCCCAGTGTTGATTTTCGTGAAATTTCATATTCGAATATTATCGAAACAAGGCATTAGTTGGGCGAAAGGCTTTAGGTTTGGTACATTCTACGGACATAAATACATTTTAGGGACATTCTATCAAAATTCTCTATAAACCCCGAGTCGATTCGACTTGTACGCATTCCTTCACCTCCTGTTTAGTTGAAAGTACTTTCGGTAGATTTTTGACCAACTTAATTGTCTTCGGAAACTTTCAAAATAATTAACTACGTTCAAAGAAAGCACGCCAGACGAAATATAACCCCATTTAAATCCACGTTGTTTTAATCTTGCATAATGATCAAGCACATAACAAATTCATAGCCAGTGCAGCAGCGAGTCGGTGTCCGTCCATAGGTCGGGGTCCAACTTGTATGTACATACCATTTAATTCTATTGGAATTATGCACATGCGCAGGTTTTCCATTGCTCCAATACTGTTGCGTGTATGATGTATTTACTGCAATAGACATTTTTGAATGGATCGTTGGCGGGACATGGGGGGACGGCGGCACAGTAACGGTCAAGCCGTGTGTAGTTTGTACAGATTTACATTCACATTGAGGCAGAATAGAATACATTATTATTATGTACATTAAGGCGCTTTTGTCATGATATCGCCGAGTTGGTTGCCGATTAAATACCGTTAATGTGTCAAATATTAGAAATATAATTATTGCTATAAATAATCGTCTCCAGGCTCATCTCCAGAACCGTATTTATTTTAATTGGGTTCAATTGGAATTCAAACATTAGGAGGAAATCTTCACAGCTCCATTTCGTTGGATAATAATCGTGCGGGATCAAACCTAAGAGTGAGTCAGTACCATGTATTATGAACTTGTGGGCATTATTATTGTTCGGAATCATAGAGAATAACAAATAAAAGTTGATTCCTCGATTTGAAACAAATATATATTGGTGTTTTACGCAGATTCAGAGGAAAAACGGAAGATTTTCTACGTCCCACATCAATAACTGATTGATGCATATACTCATGTAAGGATGGCATCTCCGAATACTAGCAGAATGAACTACTCCGTTTCGCAGCAAGTGAAGCCCATCACGTTGCAAGGATCGGCTACGATAGTCGTGGAGTTTTTTAGTAAGTTGTTGTATACTGCACATATTTGTTCACAGTTATTTGCACTATATTTTTAACCTCTTTTTATTATATTTTTATTATTGATTTTGATATATATTTGTTTTGAATTATATTTTTAATTTGGTTTGTAGTTTTTTATTATAATTTTATAATTGATTATGATGTTTGTTTTGAATTACATTTTCAATTTGGTTTTTAATGTTCTTTATTATATTTTTATCATTTTTTGTGATTTTTTTTTCATTTGGTTTTTAATGTTTTTTATTACATTTTTATTATTTTTTGTGAATTTTTTTTTGGCTTTTAATGCGTTTTATTATTTTTTTATTATTTTTTGATGATACATTTTTAATTTGGCTTTTAATGTTTTTATTATATTTTATTATTGGTTTCTATTTTTGTTTAGTTTTATTTGTTGTTTTAATAATTGTTTTGTATTGTATATTTAATATGGTTTCAATGTTTTTTATTATATTTTTTAATCTATTTTCAATAATGTATTTTAGATGCTGAGTATTATTAAATTTAAGAAAGAGTCCAACTGATTATAAAGTCGTGTTTCTCTTGGTTTTCAGAGTATGCCGTCAACTCGATTCTGTATCAACGCGGCGTGTATTCACCGGAAACTTTTGACCGAGCACAGCACTACGGGATCACCCTATTTATCACCAAGGACAAGGAGATCAACGAGTACTTTGATTCCGTCCTCCCAAATTTGCAGAGTAAGTCTGTACAGGATTAACAGATATTTTTATAAATATATACATGAGGGATTTTGATTTTCTTCAAATAAGATCCGCCCCTAAAATGTTGCTACATTTTGTTTTCAATTATTAGAATGGCTGGAGCGTGGAGAGCTCAAAGGAATTTCACTCGTCATCACTTCGGCCGTGACAGGGGAACATTTGGAAAAGTGGGATTTTGATATTCACACTGTGCCGACGGAGGGGGATGTAACCATCACGGGGTAATTTAATTACTGTGCTAAAATTGAATCCGTTCACTCTCATGACTCTGTAGGAATATGATTTTGGCCGCTGGTGGGAACGAAATTTTGTGCGCAAATTATAAATTATAAATGCGAAAATTAATGTGATTTTTTTTTATCCGGAAGGCGGAAAAGAGATTATGGAAAGAAAGAAATGGCTGAGATCCAGAAGGGGATCCGAAATGTGATGCGTCAGATCACGGCCACCGTCACCTTCCTCCCCCTCCTCGACGTCCGGTGTGCCTTCGACCTCCGAATTTATATTAAGAAGGAAGCTGAGGTCCAAAACGGTTGGGTGGAGCAGAGCGAGTCGAAAATCGTCAATCCGGAAAAGGTGGAGCTCAGGTCCTTCTCCACGTCCATTCACCGCGTCCAGGCATCCGTGACTTACAGGGCGGAGGATCCTTTATGAAGTCGCCCTTTCCTTACGCTATTACTCTCATTCCCCGCCGGCCCGACCCCAACATTCAATATTATTACAAAAAACAAATCCTTGCAAAAGTTCCTCTTTTTTTCCTCGCACCCTTCACAGTTACACTTGTGACATTGCGTAACTTTTAATAAAAAAAATTAATTTTTTATCCCTCCTCACTAAATAAAATGAACCCTCCTCACATATGATCTGATGCTCCTCCTCTTTTGATTTTATTATAGTTATTATGATTAGTTTTTCATGGGAACAATAAATGGTGAAATTTATTCTCACTACCATTCCATTCCATATACTGGAGACTACAGACGACGGGCTGAGTTGTAATAGTTGAACGTGTGACTACATTTACGCGGACTTCCTCAGTATGATGTTACTTCGGGACTGTTTTCAAACCGACGGACCGACTCCAACCGTGGGTCATCAGGGCGCAAAACTGTATGAATTAAAAAATTTTGATTTTCTTGTTTGGGCTTAATTGCAGGAACAAAATTCTACCGCTTGGCCCAATTCAATTGCAATAGAATAAACTGATAGCTTAGATGATCCGCATTATATTACAACATGAGGCTAAAAAAATTAACTCACCGAAAAAATCCCGCTTAAATCTTCTACTCATTTCCGGCTCAGGCCAGGTGAAGACAATCCAAAGACTCCCAAACATACCTGCAATTATGACACACAAATATACGAATCAAACATAAGTTCCTCCCCCAAATCTTCTACACATTAATATTATGGAATACTTGAAATTGTGAAACTTACTTGCTGTTCCAATGACCCCAGCTGACATGACCTCTGGAATTTCATGAAACCCTCTGCGAATTTGAAAAGCCACTGCAAGGAAACATGAGAGTTCCTCATTTATTATTATTGATTTTTTCAAGCGTACGCAGACGAGAAGATAAGATAAAATCTTGACAAAACTTACGTTTGCTTAATAATGTTGCTTTCGACGCCATATTTAATCCCCCCGCTGAGTCACAATTAACTTTTAAAATGGAAAAAGTGTGAATCTTCAGCAGACTTTTCAGGGAATGCACTTTCTTCTTATTGAAGTTAAAATGTACAGTTTAAATTGCGCGCTTCAGGCCAGGCTGCAATCATGAGCATGATTCGGCGGGAAGGAAAAAACAGCCGAGAGGATTTGCTTGTATCCTACCAATTTTAATAATAATTTCCCAGTTTTCCAAAAACGAATTGGCCGTTGACTGTGGTGAAGGGATTTGTGGGCTTTCTTTACATACTGAACAAGTCACAACAATGATGGAAGGGACGGAACCGGAGGTGCCGGCGACGATTGTTCAGGAATATGATGCTCCGGATCCGAAGCCTTCAATATATTTGGTGGACTTAGCAACTCAAAATTTTGTTACCTTCGGAAGGGGTAGCGCAGCCTACAGGTAACAAAAAAATGACAGCATCGAGTAGTAAATTAACAATTTGTTCATAATGATTGACATATTTGAAGGGAAAAATAAAACTAAGTTATTTTATTTCACAATAATGCGAGACTTTAGGCACATTTGGAGTCCAGCGTCCCTTTCTGCTTGCATATTACAGGGAGAAAAAACGGTTTCAGAACGCTACGACCGCCGGCGGGACCCCTTACACAGGGATTGAGGCGGAGTGTGGGGGTGACTGCTCATCCTGTTCCTCTATGAATTCCACCGGATTTTTCTCACAGGAGTCGTCTTCACTGCTGTGGAGTGGTGATGAAGACCCGATTGACCTGGACGAAACCCTTATACCAGGTGAGTCCTTTTAGACTTTTTGGGGATCAAATGACGGCTGGGTGTTTGTTTGTTTGTTGTTAGTTTTTTAGTTTGTTAGTTGTTTTTGTATTGTTATAGAACTCAAGGAATCTTCGGCGTCTCAAGCGGAGAGTCAAGTGGATGAACTGGAAGAGGAGGAGGAGCAGGAGAAAGCGCGCCTTGGGGTCCTTGATGTTGACCTTAAAGTCATCCAGCCATACCGTGGTTTCGTATCCCATGGAGGATATGTAGATGATGCAATGAAAATCCCTATAATAGTTTTTTGTGGGAGGTTCCTCCCGGATAGAAATGTGAAGGAGTACCCTTACGTTATGGATCAGTTATTTCTGTAAGAAAAACTACCAAAAATAGTGTTTTTTACTCTTGCACTTGTTGTTTACTGAAATAGATTTTTGCTCAGATTACTGTGCTAGCACATTTTTTAAATTGTAATTTAATTATTAACATTTGTTGTGCTTGATTTCTTGCGGTCCTGCTTTGCTAAAAAGCTACGTACTCGCCGCCTTGGAGGAATTCGTGAAGGAGGAATATGTTATCGTGTACCTTCAGGGGGATCCATTCAAGGGCTCCGCTCCCCAGGTAAAATGGCTCCGGAAGTCGTACGACCTAATAAATTATCGACTCCGAAAGAATATCAAAGGGCTGTACGTTGTTCACCCCACAATTTGGATGAAGATTGTCATGGCCGTGGCAAAGCTATTTGTGAGGTATTGGTTTTGTTTTTGTTTTACTAATAAATGTTGATTTTTCGTTTCCTTGAATTTTGATGTAATTATTGCAGATTTGATTTTTTGCTTTGATCATTACAGATTTGAATTTTTTTGATTTAATCATTACAGACTTAATTTTTTCACTCATTTAATTACTGTGACAGTGCAAAATTTTGGAAGAAAGTTCATTTTATCAAGACTCTGGCTGACCTCAAGAATCACCTGCCGACGGAGCATTTGGTGATTTCTGAGGAAATTTTGAAGTAAGTTTGTCATTACGTGCAAATGTGTATGTAAAGTATATGTGCAGGTGAAGCTCGATATGGTGTGTGTGGCTACAAACATTTTTTTCTGTCGTTTTGAAGGTATGATGCAACTCTGAAGAAGAAAACCTAAAGTAAGAAGAAAACTGAAATATCATATCATTTTGCACAGAAAAACATGCAACAGTCTGATTGGAACTTCATGGTAATTTTAGTAACCCTGCGCTGTTAGCGCCAATTTTTGTAGTGATTTAGTAGTAGAGGGTATACATTTTTCTATTACGCATTTATATTATAATTATTTGCAAACCCATTCGAATTAAAATAATGCGAATACCATCACACACGCACAAATAAGTAAAGCACAAATTAAATTGTTTTAGTCCCCATATTTACTACTCGTTTACACGTACACATTGGCACACATACACGCATTCACTTAAGCTGCCCCATCTTCAAATTTATTTTGCGGGAAATATTTAAAAAATCGAGATGCCTTGTTGCTACCTGGCTTGACTATTGTTGGAAAACCCGGATCCTCTGGTTGACTCGTAAGGAGGCTTTTGTTGGAAAACCCCGATCAGGAAAGATTAGCTATCACTGCCGGAGCCGGAAGCTTTGGACTTTTTTTGACCCTTGACTCCCTTCTTTTTCCTCTTCCTCCGCTTGACCTTGCCGGGCTTGAGAGACTTGTTGGTAGAGCGCGGCGCTGACTTTCCCTGGGAGGACTTGACCTTTCCTCCTCCGCCCTTGAATTTGGAGGTCCGCCGTGAACCCCCACCAGCACCAGCCCCACCACTCTCTTCCAATTCCTGCCGTTCCAACTCGTCCTTGTCGAGGATCATGCGCGTGTAGGATTCGTAGGGGAACTCTTTGCACCAGATGCCGGTGCACAGTTCCTCGCCGCACTCCTTGCAGACGCGACAGCGCGTCTCCGTCACCCCGCGCTTGTTCTTGGACACTATGATGCCCATATTGGCCAGATTGGCCGTGGTCTGGGAGCCGGGGGTCACATTGGCGGAGGATGCGAGAACCTTGGCCTCGAACCGCTCCGTGCCAAGGCGTAATTTGCCCAGCTCGACAAGCCGACTGAAAATGTCCTCTTCCAATTTGTTTGCAGGGCGGGCCATGGTGAGCATCCGCCAGTTGATGTCCACGGCCGCCAAGTCCTCTAGCCGGATGGACCGCATGCTGGGAGGGACCGGATCCGCATAGGGGAACTCGTGCTTCGCATTCTGTTTCGCCTCCTTCTTATTGAACGTGAAGGAAAAGTCTGTGTCGCGCATCTTGTAATCCTCGTATCTCACCTGTGAGCAACCATCACCCATTATTGGAATATTAAAATTTTGGGGGGATTACAAACTTTTAAATTTTACATTTTTATTTATTTTTTAATATTAATTAATTTTTTAACTTTTAATTTGTATTTGAATAGTAATTATTTTTTTTTTATTTTTGAACTTAGTTTTAATTTTTTTAATGTAATTTTCATTTATTTTTAACTTAATTTTAATTAATTTATTAATTTTTGTTTTTATTTTTGAACTTAATTTTTATTTAT
>WJFA01000572.1:0-33831 GCA_009870155.1 Pseudobourletiella spinata
TAGAAACAATGTTGTATGATGGTGATGATGATGGCAATCTGAAGTGCGAGCGGAAGGAAAGGCTCTGCTAGGATGAGAGACTGTGTGAGGGGAATTTAAGGGAATGATTTGGGCGTATGATGGTGGATTTAAGACGGCATGAGCGGGAGGAGATTGAAGGAAATGGAATGCAATGTCTTTGTGAGTTAGATTGTGGGTGGGAGCTGGTTCATGTGATCATTTTCATGGTGTGTGTGTGGTTATGTTTGTATGTGCCATTGTTCAGGTATGGATATGTCCTGTTCAATGGAAGTCTCCTCGTGTCCTCCGTCCCGGAGTATTATATAGAAGAGGGTTGCATACTATTGTACCGAGGAGACACGGTGAGAGTGGCGGCGACACGGTTTCCTCCAGTCCCACACCCACGGATGATGATGGCGTTCCAAAGTGTGCGGTTGAGCGGAGCGCGCGGGATCCTATTGATTTAATACCAATTGCCATGTCGCCATTATTGTTACCGCTGTCATTACACCCACGACCCGGATCCACATCCATTTGGCAAGTTTTATGCACGGGAGGGTGGCCTTTAGTCACTTAGCGTGTGTGTGACTGTGCATCTGACTGCGTGTGTATGTGTGTGCGTGTGTGTGTGTGTGTATGTGGTGGGGGTGTTATGGTGAGGATTCTCCTAGTCAAATGGTTCCACTCCACTGCTCTAATAGTGCAAGGTACCACATATATGTTGCACTACTACTACTACTACTACTACTCCTTCCTCCTGTAACGGCTCAAGGGGTAGTTTCTCCATTCCATGCCGTCTCCATCCCGTCTCTTCGAGGTATGAGTACGTATTCTGTAGAAGGGGGGAAATGGGAAGGTGGACGTGGATCGGGAAGTATTGGGCTGAGTATTGAGAAGATGAGCTGGCTATGGCCCCACGGTTGCACAGAGAGCACTTACATTACATTAGCCATTAGTTGAACTTTTTTTCATTCCCATTCCCCTCTCTCCTTGAATTGATTGAAAGGAAAGCAAGGTTTTTTACGACTCTACTTACTAGACTACTATTACTATACTGTACTCCAGTGCCACCACCTATTCTGTATGCTGGTGCTCCCATACCATTGCTATTGCTACTACTGCTACTACTACTACTACTACTACCACTACTACTGCTACTGCTACTACTCCGAGGACTTTTCACTGCATAGGTCCGCTCATACTACCACCACCATGTGACTCATAGTGCATGCATATGACTGGAAGCCGCAGTGTAAAAGTAGCCGGGTGAAAAGAGGGAGAGAAATTAATGGGAGAGGAAGAGTATAGTACAAGTAGGATTGGGAGTATCATCATCACCACCCGACGATCCTCCTCCTCCTGACGAGTGAGTGAGAGAAAGAGCCCACGGATTTTTTCCCTTTCTTACCCACCCGCGGCCGCACCACAATATAGTGCATCTGCCGTGTGTACGTGGTCCCGTATTATTTATGTATGTACGTACGCAGGGACGGTGGTTGTGATGGAACTGGTGAAGTAGTGCAGTTGGAATCCTTTGCATTTTCTTTTTTCGGCGGGGGAAAAAGTCTTTTTGACGCCCCCCTCCTCACATCATTTATGCTGTCAAATTTCCGTGTGGATTTGTACGAGGCGGTGTGGTGGTGGTGGTGGTGTTGGCGGGTGAGGTGCGGCCGGTGGTAGTTGTGCGGGGGGAAGTGATTCGTTTTACCGTCGGATAATGTGACAGGAGGGTAATGTGGGAGGGGATAAGGGATACATATAATAATAATAATAATAATAGCAATAATAGGCAAGTAGTAGGTAGGCCATCATCCCGCTTCTGGCTGGCTGGCTGGCTTTTGGAGGGTAAACTTGAGATACTAATTGAGAAAAGGTGGGAAATACAAGGGAGGTGGTGGGAGGCGATGTGGCGTATTATTGTATACCTGCGGAAGCTGTGAGTCTGTACCCGTGACTGTGTGAGTTTAATATTTATCGTATCCGTTTGTGCATGTGTGACAGAAAATGTCCCAAGACGAAGACTCGTCCTACGCGTCTTCCGAGGAGGAAGGGAGCATACACATCACGCTTCTGGAGCGGCTCATCCGTACTCATCCCGTTTGGTTCCTCCCGAGTCTCCAGAGATCGGGTGCCATTCATCTTCTCCAGGTTCCTTCTCCCTTTTTTTCTCCATTTATATTTATGAAATGAATTCATGCGTGTGTCCCCCTCATAACTCCTCCGAGTCCTCGTCCTGCTCGTAATGGCCGTGCGTATTGTGCTTGGGCGTCGGACGGACGGACCGCTGGACGAACTGACGGACACGGACGGACGAAAGGGAAGGTGGTAGAAGAAGAAGAAGAAGAACAAGAGCCGTTTCACTCCAGTCTCGTCAATCTTCTTCCCGCGACTGACCCCGAAAACCTATAAATGTGACTGTCGGACGACAGAATGAATTGATGGCCAACTCACTCACTCACAAACTCACTCATTCGATCTGACCCCAGTCCGGTCCATTTCCCTCATTTCTCGTAAAAGCTCCGGGGGCGAGTTGGAGGACTGATGTAATTGCTATAATTGGAGCAGGAGGTTCACAAGAGTTCCCGCCGGATACGGACGGGGTGTATGAGTGAGTGAGAGAGAGAGAGAGAGAGAGACGGTTGATTTAATCCTCTGCTGGTTAGGACTAATTACATTTTGGACAAGAGTGTGCCCTGGATATAAACTATGTACTGGATCGGATGAGATGGGAGGAGATTGAGTTTGAGTGAGCGGCGGAAGTCCTTATGGAGGAGAGTGATGTTTAGTGTACCGAGTGCTTGTGTTATATGGTTCGTGTGCGTGTGTGTGTCTGTGTGTGTGCGTGTGTGTGTGTGTGTGTGACAGAGGTCCGTGTACCTTTGGGGAGGACGAGAAGGTAAAATGTACAGTGAAGGAATGGGTAGAGCAGCGGGGATGGGATGAGGAGGAAGTTATTACATATATTATTGGATATATTTGGGAACTTGTGGAGCGGAGGTAATGGGGGAAGGTAATGAATGTAATTTATTGGAATCTTGTACTTGTGCGTTGGAACCCATGCAGGGCCGAGAGGTGGGGAACTTCATCGTGCGGAGCTCGACGCAGCCCATGACAATGGCTGTATCCGTCAAATTACCCACGGTCGTCGAACATTATTTATTGAAGGCCGTTGACAACCGCATTGCGCTTGAGAATTCGACTAATACCTTCGAGACTGTTCACCAGCTGATTCATCACTACTGTAATGTGAGGTAAGGCGAAGGGATTCAGATTGCCATGGGCCACTTTCCACACACACACACACACACACACACACACACACACACACACACACACACACGCACACCCACAAATGCACATACACGGGATCCATGTACGTCGGGATTCACACGCAAGCCCAGGCGACCTGCGGTTCATTCCGTCTCACCACTACTATACACTACAGTGTAGTTGGATGGCAGGTTGCGTTGGGACTTGCGACTGCTAGCTGACACACAACGTTTTTCCATGTGCTCCCTTTGTGAAATGTAATAAAGCCAGAGTCAAAGAGTCCTTCGCCTCTTATTACTCCTTGGCGCGCGCGTCATTAATTCAAACCATATGGCAGTGATTGAGGAGATTTTTTACCTCTTCTCACGGAATAGATGGGAGAATTGGAATATGTGTGGAAGTGGTGGAAAGTGGATTTGGGCTGAATTTCATGGGAGTGTGCGTGCGTGTTAGCTCCGCAGATATTTATATATATATATATATATATTTATACATATGTATATATGTATATGCATGTGTGTATATGTATAAATATATTTGTGTGTCGTTTTGCCCGAATGAAGCGTGTTTCAATTTTAGACATTTGGGTGAAATGCGTCAGTAGTAGTAGTGGGTCTATATGTCTTGTGATATTTCCATGCGGTATAGGAGGACACATATACATGCAGAGTATGTACATTGAGTATTGTTCTTGGAGGAGTGGGAATGATGTGAGGGTGAACTAAAAGGACGCGTTTATACTGTTATTTATTGCAGCAATGAAATACCAGTGTGTCTTCGTGTGCCATCACCAATCGCAGAGGCCACTTCGAGGCAGCAACTCCGGTCTTTGGCTCTCCTGGGACAAGGTACTTACGAAATGGGCTCTTCCTGTCTCTCCCTCCCTCGCGGAACGGAACCGGGCCCCGTAACTATTCATCAAGCCTGTGATAATGAAATCAGATGAACATTTCTTTCCAATTGGATAGTTTGTGAGTGTATGTATGGGTGTGTGTTTGGCTGGGTGGGTGGGTGGGCGTGCGGGCGGGTGGTTGAGTGAGTGAGTGAGTGAGTGGACGGACCGGGTTCTGGACAGTCTGTGAGTGAGCCACATGTGTTTTGTTTCTACCGTGGCGTTCGGTGAAAATGTTGACGATGTATGTATGTACATATTCCAAAGGGTTCCCCCGGCCTCCTCGTCCCTATTCATTCTCATTTAGGACGCAGACTTGTTGTTGTGGCGGGAAGGGGGAAGAATGTTGAATATGCGTCGGGGCATTGTGGATTCGAAGCGCGTGCCCTTGTGTGTGTGTTGTTTTTTTCTCCGGTGCGGTCGTCCACGTACCTTCAAAGATTTTATATGAGGTGGAGCTGAGAAAACTCGGACATATTCTGGGTGAATGACTGGGGATGCAATGGGGAGCTTTTGTATTTGGTGGGAGAAGACCAGTAGCCACTAGTGTGGTTGGAACACGGGAGAAGTTTGCGAAGGGATTGTTGTTGTTGTTATTATTATTAGTATTACTATAAGAAAAATTTGAGTGGAATTTTAGTAGGAAGTTAGTAGTGGTAGTAGTAGTAGTAGTAGTAGTAGGGGTTGGAATGTTGTGAATGGGAGTAGTGACAGGAATACAGGAGGGATGTTGTAAGTCGCTCGATCCTGTTTGTTGGGTGCTCACATGAGTTGCTCGCTCAACATATGTTGTTGACCCGTCTGTGTGACTTTGGATGTTAACGGAGAGTGGTGGGATATTTATGGCGCAGAATTCTGGACACGTTCCCCGACCAAAGAAACGAGCAGTCCATCTGATATCGAAGTGAGCCGAAACTTTATTTCCTCTGGTTTGGGAAGCCAGTCAAGTTCTCAGAACAGTCTTCCTGATAACCGGTAACGCACACACACACACACACATACTCACACACCAACAGACTTTGATAATTAATCATGGCAGTGAAATGAAAACGTAGACCCTTTTTTTGTTGTTCTTCTTCCGTAGGACTGCCTTGCCACCCTGGGAGTATGTATAGTAGTAAGATTAGATAATAATAATAATGTTGGATGCCTCCGGCTCTCTCCGTAGCTCTCCTCCCAGCCATTATTATTACTTTGCACTCCGTATGCTTTTGTATGTGCGTACATTATGTAAGGTGTTCATTGATACTGTATATCTATCTGCTATCTTGTAGAGCCGGAGAGAGCATGGAGTCGGGCGGGTGGGTGGGTGGAGGAAGGGCAGAGGGGGAATGAAATATTGGCTGCTCCGCCCCGGCCGACGTTGTTGTTGGAAGGCAGATCAGATCTAAGAAATGACAGTGCACTTGACATTACCTTTAATTTCCTTTTTGTCCCCTGGTCTGTTGTAACTTTTGGGTGGATAATCTATCGCTTTTGGGTGGTTTGAGTCGTCAGTGGTGGTGGTGGTGGTGGTGGTGGACTGTGAGGAACGAGAGTCATAGTCGCCTTTTTCATCATTTCCTTGTCCAACTTTTTCCACCACCACCACCAACCACCACGAATTATCACCTTTATTCTGTGGGTGTTCTGCTGGGCGTAGGGGTTGGGTTTTTGCCGCGTCAAGTGCACGCACATACTGTTCATTCCTAGAGGGGGAAGGGGGGTAAAATGAGATTATTGTCTCTTGAACTTTTGATTCTGGGCTATTATTTTTCAGTGTTGGAGGCTATCTGTGTAGCTATGTGTCCTGGAGGGGGGGGGGTGAGGGATGTGTGAGTTGTCTTCTAATATGCCGCCTGGTTTTTGATTTTCAGACCCCACCGACCAACGACGTTGAATTTAAATACGGTTCCTAAGCCACCTCCAAGATGGTCCAAATCCACGCTCCTTTCCAGTGTTCAGTCCACGCCCACAGAGAGTGTTCACAGTACGAGTATTATCACGACGTCGACGAAGAAAAAGAAGAAGAAAATGCGCTCCTCCATTCACTACAAAGATGTGGAGTTGTTCAAGGGGGTAAGGGAGAGGGGCGATGATGATGATGATGATGATGAGGATGAGGATGTTTTGTCCAAGTTTTTAGCATGAGGCAGATCAGTATGCACATGCTATAATATACTATTCGTCAATGGGTACACCTGCAAAGGAACGCTCGCTGTTATCCTCGTTGCCCTCGGAAATTGTTTATTCAGTTTATTCATGAGGATTTTGAGTAGTGAGACCCCTTGCCTTATTTGGCTTAGCGGCAACGGCGGCGTGATTTTTTTGTCGTGTCCTTCGAGGCTTAGGTAGAGGTCAGTTCTTGAAATGCTGTACGGACTGCGGACGCACAGGTGTGTGTGTGTGTGTATGTGTGTGTGTATGTGTGTGTGTGTGTGTGTGTGTGTGTGTGTGTGTGTGTATGTGTGTGTGTGTGTGTGTGTGTGTGTGGGAAAGGAGGATCATGTTCTATAGTAATGTAGGATCTCCAAAGGGAGGAGCCACCAGGAGGGTTTCCGTCGATCTTGTTTTGCTGTGTGGTGTGTGGTGCGAGCGTGGAGGGCGGAAGAAGTGACAGAAGTGGAGCGTCGGCAGCGGCCTATGTAAAAATCATGCTATATGTTATCTTAATCGCTATGCCGCTTGATAAATATGGCCATGATGAGTTTGACTTTTCCGTGTATGATCCCCCCATGCTCCTCATTTGATGGGCTCATATTTGCGGGAGCTTGACGAGGGCTATGGCTCGAAATGAATGAATTCACGCATGAATGGGTGAGTGAGTGTGTGAGTGAGGGAGTGCGGGAGGAAGCGATATGACAGAGACTTTTGGTGTTGCCGTCATGTAATAATAGTCGTATTGTTGTTTAATTCCACCATATACCCTTAGTATTCGTGTCGCTGCTGACGAGGATGGAAGGAGCGTCAAGTGGTGCTGTCGTGGCGTGGGTGGGTGGATCCGTGGTTGGTGTATGCAGTTTCTCCACACAGTGTGGTGATGGTGTGCTGCTCTGGAGGGCAAAGGAGTTTCAATTTCATCCACTGTCAGACGCCTTGAGCGTTTCACTTGATTTTCTGTGTCCTCTACAGTAGTAGTAGCAGTAGAAGGGACTGCAGCATGTTGTGCTGTGGCAAAGATGTGAGTGAGATTTATAAGGTATGTCGACGTGTGACACGCATGGTTCGGACGCAACTGGAGATAGTGGGAGGGAGATATAGGGAGAGAGAGAGAGACAGCGTCCTGCAGACGGAATAAGATGAAAATTAGATGGGGGAGGAGGGACGAGTGACTTAGATTAACGTGCTCGATACTTTTTTGTTGTGTATTTGAAATTCGGTTAAATTGATGGATGTTATCTGGCCCTCTGTTTGTATGTCGCAGAAGAAAACAAGCTACGATGACAAAGCCAGTGACTACGAAGACATTTGGTCCCCGATGAACAAGCCGAAGCCGCTGACGACGTTCAAGCCAAACAATCGTCTGAGTTTATTCGAATCCAAGTCTATTTACTCCGAGCCGATTGACTCGCTGCGATTCAAGCGGTTTGGTGCCCACCGGCACAGCGAGCCGAATATTCGCTGGAGCCAGGTCATTATTCATCAGGACGAGGGTCCCGAGCAGCTGAATACGACTTCGAGTGTTGGCAACCTATGGAAAGGTGAGAGCGAGTGAGGGGGTGGAATCGGTGACTCGGTGTGGGATTCCCCCGAGGAGGTCCTCCGAGACACCCGTTCGTGTCAAAATGGATTATTACTTTTTTGCTGAAAAATTAATGCAACTCTCTCCCTCTCCGCCCGGGCTCCTCCAACTACGCGGAACTTTGTGTGTGTGTATGTGTATTGTTATGATTTCCCCTCTGCACTCATCATCATACGCTATTGATCTTTGTCAACTGGATTTTTATCGCCGCCCCTCTGTGCTGCCCGGACTGGGTCTCTGTATGTGCTACTGCGTACGTGTATTTGGGTTTATGTGTGTATGTATGTCTGTGTGTGTGTGTGTGTGTCTGTGTTTGTGTGTGTTTGCTCAAGACTGTCGCAAGGGCTATAATTCTAGCTGGGCTTTTCCATGGATTTTTATTGGCAATTTCCCTTTTTTTCCCCACCACCACCTCCCCCTGTTGCCAGTAGTGCTTCGGGGTTGATTACCCTGTGTGAGCGTGGAGCTTGCTGTATTCTCCTGTCGCATGGCCCGCTGTTGCTGTTGCTGCGGCTGCTGCTGCTGCTTCCTTGCTGTATATATAGTGTGTCTGTTTCTGACGAAGCGGATGGGATATAGGGCTGTCTTGAGGAATAAATAGGAGAAGTTTGTCCATTAGCATAAGCAAGCGGAATCACATTGCAAATCAATGGAGAAAATGCTCGCCTTTTCTTGGCAGTCAATAAGCCAGGGCCGTTTGCAGGAGAGTTTCCCTGTGTTAGAATCCGTCCTGCTTGTGGCACTGATGTGAGAGGCCAGAGCAATTTCTTAATCATTATTGGCACGGCTCTGCTCCTTTAACATTACCCTGCCTCTCCTCCCTAATCCCTCTAATCTCACTCCTTCAAACAACATACAAATTCACACACACACCCACGCACGCTCGCACACACATAGGCAAATCATGAGGAGCGGGAGCAATGCGGTCGAGAGTTCCCATTCTCATTGAAATGTAAATATGCCCGACTTCGTGTGTGAGTGTGAGTTAATGATGGAAGCATAAAATTTTATGGCAGGAGGCAGGGTTGACCAAGGAAAAAACAGAATTTCACCAAGTAGTAAGATCATCTAATTTACGGGACTCTGACTCTCACAGTCAGCTCGGAAAAACATTGTGAGGAGTGGAGGCATACGGAGATGTGGATTGACATATGGTGGGCTTGCGGTGTTACATATGTTGCCGACGGAACGGAATAGGGTTGCGTAGTGGAATTTTGGAGGGAGGTAGTCCCAATGCTCTGTGTGTATGCGTCAAATGCAGGGCCATTCGCCTCCACTCACCTCACTAATGCAATGAAATGGTACAGAAATAGGTTGTTTGGGTTTTTAAAGTTCCACTGCACTGACAGCTTACTACTCACGGCTTTGCAGACTCATATGATGCGGAATTTAAGGCTTGTGGAACTTCGGCAGCGGCTCCTCCATGTCTGGGCGTCTGGACGGAGATCATTTTCACGTTCATTAGGGAGAATATTACTTCAGATCTGATCGAGTAGCTGACTGCGAGTCCATTCCTGCGGGAAGTTTTAAGGTTTAGGTCGCCTCACTTAGGCTTGAGAGTGTGTTTTGATGAGCTCCTTGGCGGGAGAGGATCTTGTATATTTTCAACGCCCAAATCGTCGCAGTCCTTCTAATGTGAGGTGACATTGTGCGGAAGGGAACCCAAGTCAGTTTGGAGGCCAGAAGGATTTGCACGCTGTATTACGTAAATGCCTATTCTCATCACTTCTCCTCACGAAGTTGGGGGGAGTTAGTAGTGGAAACTTAGGGAAATATGTTCACATTGAACCAAAAAAGGCAAAGGGAACCTCAAGTTTTTTATTCATCTCTGTGTACTTGGTCCTATCAAGCGGAGGGATCTTGGCCGTGTGTAAATGTACATATACACATATATACATATATATATATATATACATACACATATTGAAGAATCGTGACACTTGAAAGAGTTTAGTATGGCACTAAAGAGGCTGAGGAATGACAAAGCATGAAACGACGTCTCAGCAATTCTGCCAGTGTTACTTCTAGTGGCGGGGACGAACAGTGAGTAGGACCAACCCTAGTCGTGTGTATTCTGTGTAGCAGATTGTTCGCAGGCTGCATGCATGTGTTGATGATGCTTAAGTGTGTGGGTGCGTGCGTCTGTGTGCAGTGTACTATGTGCATGGGAATGTGAATGTGTGCTTATCCGTGACATGCAGAGTGCTTTTGGAGGATCCCTCGTGTGTAGTTACATGAGTCAGATTTGCCTTTTAACCAGTTGGGGGAGCATATGGGAGGAAGATTGACTGCTGAATAAATCATCGTATTGGCCTAATGAAAATTAGTAGCTGTAGAAGAGGATCATGAAATTTTAGGAGGGAGTTAGTTGCGATAGCTCCTGCTCGTCTTTCGGTGAGGAGGAGGCTCGTTGGAGGACTTTTCCCACTGCACTGACGGTGTGTAATGAAACTGTGTGGGTTATGTGTATCAGATTCGGCGGGGAAGGCGGAAGAGGACAAGAGTCGATGGCCGTTCCCGGGTGAGGAAGACTCGAAGATTTTGCAGCAAGGTGTAAAGTTTCCCGTCCTCACGCCTCCCAACTCGCCGGGTCAGCGGCACGAGTCCTACAGATTCTCCCGCTACGACAATCTGGAGTACAGGAAGTCGGAGGAGAATTTTGCTCAGG
Source organism: Pseudobourletiella spinata (assembly GCA_009870155.1). Taxonomy (NCBI): domain Eukaryota; kingdom Metazoa; phylum Arthropoda; class Collembola; order Symphypleona; family Bourletiellidae; genus Pseudobourletiella; species Pseudobourletiella spinata. The sequence continues at coordinate 10,552 of WJFA01000572.1, forward strand.
AAAACTCAATTTCCCAGCCGTGGGACTCGTCTAAATGGGAGCACTTGCTGAAGATCGTGTCCGACTCAACGATGCAGCTTGACTCTATCAGTATTCAGAATGTGAGTGTGGTCGTTGTTTGTGTGTGTGTGTGTGTTTGTGTGTGCGTTCGTGGGGGGATGTTAGCGGTTCAAGTTGATTTTATTTATCTTGATTTCCTCCTTGTGTTTGTTTTGATAGGAGAAGAACAAGTGTAGAACATCCGCGTCAATCCATGCAATCGTGCGGGAGCTGGCTGAGGAACCGAACGGGGTTTTCGGACCCACGCTGAAGTCATTCATCACGTGCACCCTCGCTGTGAAATCCAAAGACCCGCACGTAAGTTTTCCGCCCATTTGCTCTCGGCTGGTGGTAGTGGTGGTGGAGCCGTATTTCAAGAGTTCGTACAATGGTATATACTGATGATTTCCAGAAAATTATGCGGAACACACGGCAGTTTATGAACGGGATGAAGAACTACTTGACGGGGACGACGAGTGGGGAGACGGAGAAGTTGCGACAGGAAATCAGGAAGCAGACGGAGCTGTTGGACGAGTCGGAGTTTCTCAACATTGACTCGATCCTGGAGGAAGTTTTGGTAGACTTGATCCTGAGCCCGCTGTACGCGTATATAATGGACCTGTTAAATGACACTAATGCCGACCTCACCCTCGCGACGCGTGATCAGAAAAATACGGATTTTCAAATTCTATATGATCAGCTCCGGGATGCGTATAGCCCATTAATCAAACTACAGAAATGGAGTGAATTTGTGGCGAAGGTAATTATTCATTTCTGCACCCTCTGAATGGGGATGCAGGGCCTTTTTCCCCTTTTTCTCCGGCTCGTGTGGTGGAAGCGACTTGTAAATCTGATGTTTGATGTGTGCATTTGGACTAGGTCCAAGTTGATGACACGTACAACGGAGAGAATTCTTTGGAGAACTTATCCACAGCCTTGTCGTCAGTGTGCACAAAAGATATTAAATCACACGTGGACTATACGCTCACACTCCTCCCGCACTCGGCCTTGGAGGCCAACAATTACGTTCTCACCCTTCTGCAGTCTGTCATTGAGCATTTGCAAAGCAACATTATCACCTCGGTGAAAGTTGTTATTCCGGATGAGAGGAATGGCACTTTGATTCGGTAATTGGATTATATCTGTCCTATGGAGGCTTTGTGATAAATCCCATATTGCTATTTATGAGAGTCATGAAACATATTTTCCCAGGAATCTCGAATTCATTCTATGATTGTGCTCTATGGCCAACTTCTCTTGAGTCGGACTAGGTTACACTTTTGTGAGATCCATTTTTTGACAACTTTATTTTTTCACACAGGAAAATCGTGCCGGTTCAGAGCTCGACGACGAATAAAGAAGTCATCAAAATGGTTGCAATGAAGTTGGGCATAAGCAATTGTGGGGATTACGTTCTAGTCAAAATTAAAAATGGAGAAGGTTAGTTTGAGATATATTGGTGGGGAAGTATGTTGTGTGGCACTGACAAATGACTTTAGGCTGTGACAAATTGTAATGCTTTTTTTTCCAGAGAAAATCTGTCCAGATTCAGCCTGCGTGGAGCTGGGTGGACAGCAAACTGCCTTGGCATTCAAAAGACTCGATGCAAAAATTGGGTGGCCAGCTAAGATTTAATCTGTGATCGAAGAATTTTATCAGTTTACTACTACTCGGTCGTCTCGTGTGTTAAAATTATTGCTACCCTGATCGTCTTTATATTTTTAGTACGTTGTTATATTTAAAGTATCCACATTTATTATTATTAATTCTTGTTCTAGTTCAAACTGCAATAATTATGGCTACTACTAAGATAATACTATATAAAGCTGCCATTGAACAACGGATAATTATTTCCCGATTTTTTATTAAAGGACAAAATTTTTGAGAATAAAATTGAAAAATCATGAGCAAGTGAAAAAATAAGCAAGTAATTGGATGTAAAATGTACAACCAGAAACTGTATAACTTAAGGGGTATCATTTCCACGCGTCGCGGTAAAAAAGGAGCGGAGCTGCCGAGATGAGTAGCAGAAATATGGCAAGACCTATAATCGACACTGTCTTTTTAGTGCACTTTTTCGGCTTTATCTGCTTTTGAGCATAATGCTGAAAGGATTGATGAGAACGGGTCAGATTATTGTGCTGATGAAATATAGACTACTGAGAGATGAACTTACTACAGTAAATGTAGATGCTAGGAGTAAGGATTTCGCTGTAGCCTCTAAGTCGATCTCATAATGAAGTGTGAACGATGTATTCTGTGGCAGGTCGATCGGCACGTCGTTATCAGCTCCAGCCCAATACGACTCCCACCGCATGACACCGATGTGCTGTTGATCCGTAGCGCGCACAATTTTACAGGACAGACCATCACCGTTCTTAACAATCTCGCACATCTTCTCATTGGTGGGTTTGCTCACATCCCAAGCTACTTCCTCTTTAGATATTACGAAACCAAGACTGTGTCCTCCTAGTTTGAAACTAATCTACGGAAATTCCGTTCCATTACTACTACCGGGGGAATTCAGCTTATGATGCCGTTGAATAACAGTGACGATACGTTGCACCATCGTTTCTCATACGATTTCTACCTTCCTGCCCTCTACTCTAAGCCGGAGAAATAATAAGAGTGACTGTGCCACGAACACGAAGTGGTGGCATAGCATCGTCGCTGATTTTAGATAATTCTGTATCCTTAATGGCTCAATGCCAGAAAATTTACCTTGCTACTGTTGAACCGACTTGACGTAATAAAGGGTTGCGGGCTACGCTTGTTCTCCATAACGGCAAAAATCTTCAGACTATCCTCTATTGTCACGTAAAACACTGCAATAGCTGATGACAGCACGAAAAAGCAAGGATGTGCTACAAATCAATTCAAAGTTTAAATAGCAAGTTCCACAATTATTTGAAGCAGCATGTTTAACTTACAGACATCTGGTATGCGCCTAATAACAAAATCTCTTCGTTTCGCCATAATAATGGCCAATGTTTCACCAATGTTAATGTCTGCAATGAGTTCAAATGGAGCCATCATGATAAATCTCACTATGTCTCTACTGTGAAATCAGAAATGATTACCTGGTAATGGCTCTTGGTGGGACCGGGAGAAAAAGTTCAGGGGCATCCTGAAATCGGAGGTTCCTCAGTCAACCCACAAAACCTAGGTTCTGGGCCTCTTCCGATGAGGGACTTGGCATCACTGGGAGTGCGAAAACTGGCGCGAGCAGCGTAACATTCCATCTTTTATGTGTTGATGTGGAGTGCCGGTACAATAACAACTGCTCACGTAGCGAGTCTTAGAAGACCAGAGCTCATCCTATGGTGAGTCATTACTGCTACGGGACGGTAGATATACCTTCTCACTTCCTCTTATCCGCGGAACCACGTGTATTCGATGGACAGTGTGTCTTGAGCCAAGGGGTCATGACTTTTTGAATCCAGGTTTAATATACCAATAATACTCTTTATTGCAAATTCGTCGCCATTTTTTCCAGTAGGACTCGTGAGTAGATCCAAAGCTAGCGGTTTCTACCCAATACGCCGTTGCCTCATCGTCGAGGTGGTGAATAGTGAGTAGTAGCTTGAGAAAGTAGTAAAAATTAATCGCCCTCTGCAAATCTCAAATATTGTGGGTCAAATAATTTTCGCACTATGGTTTTACATGGTGTGTCGTGCTACTAATCTTTCCTTTTACGCCCTTAGTACTTATTATCGTAAATCCTAATCGTAGACTCCTATTTTTGTCTTTGAAAAATACTCGCGACGTAGACGCTTTAAATTTTGATGACGTTACCTTCACTGATTACTAAGGGAACGAAAAGTTGACATTGACGTCTTTATTTTCCAAGGGGCATATACTTTCCATTTGCCGCTTTCCCCTTCCAACCGAACCCGAAGAAACGGGAAAATAGGTGAAGCATTCGATCCGGACATTATTGGGGGAAGGAGGAACTGGGAGCAACGACCGTTTGCGGTCTTATGACGAGAACTCCCCACCTGAGTAAATACTGGCCAGTCGCCACACGCTCATATGAGGAGTTTGCCAACGCAGCGGTAGAGGCTTAGGAAGCAGTGAAATGGTAGAGGGGATGGTAGAAGGGGATCTGAATCGTTTGACGATCAAATTAGTATTTCAAACTGCTGGACACATGTAGCTAGGAAGGAAGCAGCTCAAATGCGTGATACGCCTCGTATGTCCACAAAAGAGAAACGTCAACGTAAGTGGACAAGTTAAATGAATTATCTTGAAAGCCTTCAATTGCTAGTCGACTGGCGGACATGGGACTGAAAACCGAGCGCGAAAACTAAATGCGTGCCTTTACCTACCAGAGTAGAAGCACGTTACCGTCCTGCCCACTTGACAGTTCGGTTTCTCGCAAGGATGCGCCATCCGATTACCATAAGTTTGACATTAAGTCGGTCAGGTTGAACTTCACTAATTTTTATTCGAATAAAATTCCATGCAAAACTTCGAAATGGTTGTTTCCAGTGACGTTGCAATTGACGGATGCCAACTACTTCTCACCCTCTGGTGAGTCCTATAATGTACCTGTATGACTGCCTTCACTGAACCAATAATTCGCTCGTCACAAAAGTTTTCATACTAACTGTTAATAAATTAGACTCATTTTTCCCGAACACTACGATATTAGTATTATAATTGCCCTGCATTTGTCACAGTATAATCGGTAGGCTCACAATACGTTCGCTTTCAAAAATCAAAGGGCTCCGTCTATTGGGGCTCTAATGCGTCCGTCTAAAGGGCTCAGTCTAAGGGAAATCTAAATGCTCCGTTACTTATGCTTTTTGCTCGCAATCATTAATGACTCCTTTGCGAGTACTGCTGTTTTCATTAAATGGTATTTGCCGAGATCCGACACTGCTGTAACAATAACTGATGATCGGGCTTTTTACATGCCCCAGCGCAGAATTTAATGATCATGCGCCATCCAGAGGTCATCCAAGACTGCTGGAACGCAAAATCCCACGTGCAGAATTTCAGATTTGGCCGAGTTACAAACTCTTAAAGTTTTCATCATTAGGTTCAAAGGGGATCCCTTTACGTGCGGGATAAAAAATCATATGGCAAATCTCAAAAGGATTTTCTAGTCTCAGATTTGAGTACGTATCTATCTAGCTACGTATCTCGATAGCGCATGATACAGATTATACTTACAGTTGTTGGAAATTTTTTATCTGCAAGGAACCAAATTTGAGGGCGTCTAAAATGTTGCTCCACCATTTACGTTAGTAGAAACAATATAGTCTGAGCACTTCTATTAGCTTTTCTATTAAAATGGTTAAAAATGGTCGGGGATTGTGTCAGTTTTTTAGTTGTTTTGCGCATCCCTGATTTGCTGAAATATTAATAAATGGACCCCATGTAAGTACTCATCATGGGTAGTACAGTTACAAGAGAGGAAGTATTTGTACGTGTGTAGCTGTGTATATATAGTGCTTTCCGTTTGCATGGGTGCGCGTCGTGCGCGGGAACGAGGTATGAGCTGCTATGGACGGAAAAAAACTTCCTGCAGACACAGAAAGGGAAGAAAAAGTCTGTGCTAAACAGAGCTGAGGCCCAACGGGCTGCTATAAGCTCAATCCGTTCTCGTTCAACTCAGAATGTTTCCGGGCTCAGCCCAGCTATTACTTGTAGGATGACGTCTCAAAGAAGTATTATCCGAGTATCAACTCAATGGGCTCCGGGTATTGTAAAAAGCGTGCTGGTCTCAGGCTAAATTCTAGCCGACAAGTGCCTCAATCTTTGGGGCCCTACTCTGATGCTGAAGCAAATGCGAGCTTCCAAGGTGACAAACATTAGTTCACGCAAGAAGTTGGTTGGATATGGGGGATACATTAGCAAGTATGACCCACCTACGCTTCCTTCGAAGGTTGAATTTTATTCACACATCCACACTTTGTGTTGAGAACAGTAGACTGCAGTAACAGGCAACCGGAGCATTCGCACAATCTGAGCCCCTCACAGTCTCTCCTCAAATGCAGTGTTTGCTATTTATAACAAAGGTTTCGACGGCTGGGGCTCTGTTATGTGTCAATTTCTGCGTAAAAGTGTTTCCATTCAGTGACGCCTTGCTCTCACCCTCCTCAAAGACTTAACAAACATTACGCTGGAATACCCGCCGAGTAATTTTATCCCGTAACTTTCGTCCTCGAAAATCAGATATTTTCAAACAGAGCTTTGAAAGCTCAGAAGAGACGCGTTCGGAATGTGCAACCAGGAGTTGAGATTTTCCGCAACACGGCAATAATGGCTGGGGTAGTGTGTGCAAGTGTTTCCGTTGAGGGTGGATGAGCAATAGTGGGAGGTAGCCGGCAGGCTGTTGTGTATTGTGTGCACATGGTTGTCCAAAGTCGCAGCAGCCGTAAACGTACTGATTTACCGGAAATAAATAGAGAGCGTAATTTTCTCTCCCATAATATGCATTAGCCAGTCGTCTTCTGCAATTGGCTTGCATAAGTCTCGGTCGCTACAGATCTGCTGTGACAAGTTTTGTATGTATCGTTGTCTTCCAACTTGTTGCATGAATTACAACGGAGCAATCAGCTCAGCTGTACATGACGCTATTAGTGGGAAGTGAATCAGTCGGCTTGACCATATATTGCTATCGAAGCATTCCAATACAGCAACATGATCATTCGTAAATTACGGAAGCATTACGTTTTTAGCATTACGGACCGTAATGCTAAAAATGGGAAGCGAACGCGACTGATTCACTTACTGCTACTAGCACTGGGGATATGTGTCCTGCTGCTTACATTTCATTTTCAATTTGATGACCCCTCTGTGAGGTAAGCGGATAATGCATATTCAAGGGGCTAGAGCACCATTTCGCCCTGCTTGCCCTTGAATTATTCGAAAGCTGCCGGAATGCACACGAATTCGACAGTGCAATGATTTTGGTTATGGAATATCACCACAGGATCATCAACCCCATTCCAGTTCGTCAGTACTTACGAGGTAATCCTTGGCCCCCTTCCCCACAGGAAGCGGAGGACCAGACGCAAGCCAACCTGAGATACTTGTCATCCATTTTATGGACTCAAATTGAGGCACTGTCCTCTGTAGATTGCAGCGAGGGCCTCAGCCTACACTGCGGTCATTTTGACAGTAAGTTATTGAGAAAGGTTGTTTTTGGGCCCTCAGATTGTCATAATATCTTCAGCATGACTAATACTCCATTTTTATAGCTTGTGGTTTAGGATGTCAACTGCATCATCGGGCGGCCTGTCTTATGCTGTCATATTCAATGGGAATTCCTCTAATACATGATTCTATGGCTGGGTGGCCGTTCTGGGACCCCTGGGAAGAGGCTTTTCAGCCGCTGGGCTCTAAGTGTTCAGTAACCGAACGTACAATTTATGTCCAATGGAGATTCGGTGCATTTCCCTCACTGCGTAAGAACATATTTTTCCAGTGCAACTGTCTTAGCTAATATGATAATGCTTAATATGCTTTTTCGAGCTGCCGATTATGATTTTTTGAAATGAAACAGTGTATTTTTTGAACAGTGTCGTTTTTTTTCAAATTTCGATTGTTTGTCAAAATTTTTGTATTGCCGAAATTCCGGTGTCCTCGAGATTACTGTTCTGGTACTCTATAGTGATGGCACATTTATATTTATATCTTGTAAAAAAAACCTTCATGGCGTTTTGAAAAAAAACTAAACAGATTAAGGGTTTCAAGTTACAAAGAACTTCCTCTGCTTTGCAAAAAAAAATCTAAAAAGACAAATGTTTGACTGTGTCTTCTGCCTTAATGAAGCTCTCACCATTCCCCTACTTTTGGTAATGGTCGAGTTCATTCATCAGTAACCATTTAGATGATGAAAAACAGTCATTTAATGTGCGTAGGGCTTTCAAATGGGTCTTCCATCACATCCGTACAATATCCTTTCGAATCAGGCATTCCGGTGGATTCGGAGTTTCTGAGATTGCTAAGTGAAAACCATCCAGACCCCTTCCTTTGGTTCGTTGGACAGTTTTTGAAATATGCTATGCGACTGAGTGATGAGATGTCGCTAGTTGTAAAGGACTGGCTACAGAAATTACCACGTGGACTTCCAATTGCTGGGTGATTTGCTAGAGGTTTTATTTTTCTCATTATAATGGGGAAGCATGTACTTGTACCTTTACGTGAGTGAATTTTGTTACATCACGCTATAGTTTTCACGTGAGACGTACGGACAAGATTGGTGAAGCTAGCACTTCTTTTCATGAAATCAACGAGTATTTTCAAGCAACAGAAGCATATTTCGAACAAGCAATGAAGTCAGTGTCGGGCCCCCGTACTGTTTATATCGCTTCAGACGATCACAACGTTCTGCACGAGGCAGAAGTAGCGTGAGTGCTCCTTACGTCGAAAGAGGTGGGTGCACACGGATTGATTCTTCTGTTATGAAATGTGATACATTATGTAATTTGAGATCTATGAGCGCCACTTTGAGGAGGTTTTGAAAAATGAAGCTTAACTTTCATGGTAAAAAATTTCGCTTTCGCAAACATTAGAATCAGTATGCGGTTTCCTGCACGAGGTCCATTAATTTCTTTATGTTTGACTACCGCAATACCACACATTGGAAGAATGGAATCAGGCCCATGGTTTGTATTCGCAACGCCACTTGAGTATTGGGGAACTAGATGGTTCTGAATGAGTAAATAGCGTAGGGTCAATCGCCTGTCCAGGTAACATTTCCGGACGCGTAGTCTCCTAAATCCGTGTGCGCCCAAGCTTTTAAACTGTATTTTTGTATCATACTGAGGTGATAAAAATTAGTAATTGTTACATCTGTGATTACTCCTGAAAATTGCGCAGGTATCCTCCTCCACTATGGAGAATTGTTGGACTGGAAACTAATGAGACTTACGAAGTTCAGTCGAAAAGGAAATCTAGGCGAGCTTTGCTTTCAGTACTTGAAGACATTTCAGCTTTAACTAGTTGCAACTACGTCGTTTGTGGCCTTAGTTCAAACGTAAGTTTTCTTACTCTCCTCTCCACTAATGGATCTTAAAATTGTTACCTTTGGAATAAGAATGCCGTAGTGTTACCGATTACGGAAGCAATTATATTCCATTTTGCTCCTTATACTCATCGCGCATAGGCTGAACTCGAATTTTCTTACTAACATTAACTGATGCTGATGATCTTAACTTACTACTAAAAGACCGTACCAGAGTCCATAAACACCCAACTGCGCATGACCATGAAAACCAAGTATATAATTATATTCTGAATCAGTATGACACAACACAGAGTTTGTGACACGCACAAACTCACAAAAATGTTAGTCAAATGGCTAGAGACATTAGTTTCTCAACCAGAACTGAAAGATTATACAAGGAAGATAACAAATATTTGTAGAAAATAATTGTGCTCATGGAATTTCAAAAATGAGAAGAGTCGTTGTAACTTTAATTTAATAACAAAATAATAGTATTGTGGCCTACTAGGGCCTTTATTTATCAGGGCGTAGCCCTATACTCTTTCTCAAGGTTACTAGGTACCAGATGTACAGGTTGTCCCAAAATGATGTATTCGATTTGTTACAAGAATTAAACCCAAACTTCTCAAGCGAGGACTATAAACGATGGCTCAAATTAAATCTGAGTCTTTGGGATTACAATTCATAAAATATCGCCGAAATCGCCAGGCGAGTTTAAAAATAGGAATCGGAAAACGATTTTTAAGGGTGTTTTAACATGGGCGTAAACGGCAGCTTCAAATCCATGCACAGGCCAAACGGCTCGACACACATCAATGAATGTGGACTTTTTCGAGAGCTAAAGACATTCATATTTAGGGTCGAAAGGTCATATTGTAATTTTCTGAAGGTGGGGTCATCGGAGGTCACATTCTCAGATGACCCATAATTTTAACCCAAAGAGTAGACTACTCTTGTCATAACCTCTCGAAGTGTTCAATTTCATGGATTTGTGTCAAACCGTTTGGCCTGTGCATGGATTTGAAGCTGCCGTTTACGCCCACGTTAAAACATCCCAAAAATCGTTTTCCGGTTTTCCGGAGAATGTGACTTCCGATGACCCCACCTTCAGAAAATTCCAACATGACCTTTCGACCCTAAATATGAATGTCTTTAGCTCATGAAAAAGTCCAAATTCATTGATGTGTGTCGAACCGTTTGGCCTGTGCATGGATTTGAAGCTGCCGTTTACGCCCATGTTAAAACACCCTTAAAAATCGTTTTCCGATTCCTATTTTCTAACTCGGCTGTCGATTTCGGCGATATTTTAGGAGATGTAATCCCAAAGCCTCAGATTTAATTTGAGCCATCGTTTATAGTCCTCGCTTGAGTAGTTTGGGTTTTATTCTTGTAACAAATCGAATACATCATTTTGGGACACCCTGTAAAACTACTGAGCAGTAGTTACACAAAGTTGGGCTTTTCTTAACTTTAATTTAACAGAATCTAATACCAGCATAAGCTTGAATATACATTTGAAAATTCCCAAACAGTTCAAATTTCCTAAAAATGTTACCTTCTTTGTTTAGATTTGTAGACTGGTTTTTGAATTGCTGAATGCAAATCACTACAACGCAATTCAGAGGCTGAAGTCCCTGGACGAGTATTACAGGTACCTCCTGGCAGGGCATATCATCCCCGGTAGACTTCTTCCTGTATATCTTATTTCTTAATGGAGTGATTGCCTATCATTTTTAACTAATGTAACAGTGATGAATAGTTAATTATTCAGATGTTAAACTAGTTTTGCACCGAATGTACCTTGTGAAGAATGTAGTCTATCGTATCGTGACGTAAAGTATTGAATTTTTTTGAATATAAACAAATAATAATGAATGAATAAAAATAATAAACATTAATTAATGACGTTTGTCATTGTATTCCTAACGCGCTAATAAAGGCAAGACCAATGTATTGGTAAAGTTATTTGCTGATTATTTTCTTATTGAACGTTCCAGGAAGTTATCGTTAGTTGTGGAAAGTTCCTCTTGCTGTTAATTGTACCCGGATTGTCCTCATTTTAAACGCCATGGTAGTATCAGGGTGATGCTGTTGGGGGTGAAATAAGACTTTCTACTATTTATTTCCGAAGCATGTCATCGAATGGTTACCTCCGATTACACTGGTCGTCCCAGTTTTGAGAAATTGATTTCCAGTGGTAAAAAAAGATATACGGCATCGAATTTTTAAGCCCATGGGACTACTACGTCGGGCAAAACTTTTGCATTGTCTCCTGCATAGATGTCACCCAAAAAAGGCTATTTAAGATGTTTAAAAGTCTCTTTGTCCCCTAGTACAAATGCAAATTGAGTTGCTAAAACTTTTGGTAATGGTAGCTGTTGCGCTTTTGTTTTTTTTACTTCATAAGTTAGTTCAAATTTAGAGACTTCGGCAGCAACAGTACTGCCACTGCGTTACCACGTTCTCTGTTGCGATACAGGTTTGTACAAGTACCTACTAGTTCAGTAGAAAATTAAAGAGTGATACTGTAATGTGAAGAAAGTATCATATCGAAGTCAACAAAATCAGATAATAGACAGAAACATTGATGTAAAAAATTTGGACCGCTGCTTTGTGAATGAATTGCAGCTTTTTCGGGAAAAGAAGGTGCAAACTGGTAAAATTTAATGTTTGAACTCAAACACCTGAACGTGCTCAGGTAATGGGTCACATGTCCCTGTCTTTCAGGTCCAGGTATATACACACTTTTGTAGCTACTTCGCATCTCCAGTCCCGTCATGTACGCATCTTCAAGGACAAATATTGGCTTTTGGCTTTTCCAACGCCTTTTTATACACACATATTGCGTTATAGCTCTTCCAGAGACGCCCTCTGTATGCGGCGGGAAAGCCTTTTCTGACTACTCCTCTCTCGTCAGGTTACATATAGGGGCTGCCCATGCATGACGTTCAGATGGCTATGTGAACTATTGGAGGGTTTCTCTTAATGCCTGGCTAAACACTGTAAAAAACGTCAAGTTCCTCCGCCGTCCCCAGAAAAAATATTTCGCACATCCTCCGCCTGTCGCCTGTCATCATTTGCACCACGTCTATCGAATATTTTATCGTTGCCTCCGTCGGTCCAATCTGAAAAGGACGAGAAAGAGGACGAAAGGAGGAGATTTGGGTTCGTACATTCTAGTTTGACTGCTAGTTGAAAATGCTTGTATTTCTTACTTCTGTTTGTAAAAGTTATTTTTAAAAGCACTGCTACTAGCCGAAAATTTAGGAAACAAATATTGGGAAAAAATGTTTACTTGACGTTGGACCCACTTCCCGTTGTTCGAATCAACTGGGTTACGAATTATTCCAAGAAGAATTACAATACATTATTAACCTAATGTATGGATTGAGTGAAACAAGTGAGGAAAAAACGATAAATGTGCATGCTATTGTGGGAACAGACACTTAAAACAAAACAGATGGACACTGCTGATAACCCTGTCGTCGCGCAAGCTAATGTACTGCAGCCGGGAGTGAGTGCGCCGCACCGGCGCTGACGAATGAACTTGCTTGTGTAATGGAATTTGGGAAAGGTGACGCGGGTGCTAACCCCGCAGGGCAAAGGCCCACGCGTTTATATTGTATGTGCTATGTGCCTACGTCACGTTTTCGTTGCGATGAAGTGTGGAAATGGATTTTGATTCCACGCTTTGTGATGGCGTTAAGTTGTATGACGTAAGAATGTTTTATCCAATGACTGACGAGCGTTGGTCTGGTCTTAACGTCCGTGGGCCTAACTCCGCGAGGAACTGCGGTTGCTCGTTGAGTTGGGTAGTGGATGCGAGACTGGACGGACGTAAGATTTTGAGCTCCGGAAAGTGCACAATTTTCACTGTGTTAACTGAGTTTATTTTGTTTTTGATGATTCTGGCGTGGATCAAAGGACAGTTTCCAGTGCTTCGAACACTTTTCGAGAAGTAACTTGAAGTTTATTTGAGATTTGACCTGACGTCGTCGGTTTTATTAAAAATACTTAGTGGTTGAAAATAAATTGTATCCCAACCACAATTGCCCAACTCGATTGTGTTGAACGTCTCGCGCGTTTATTTGAGATTGAATTTTAAGTTGAACCCATGTTGACACTTATCGACGAGTTATCGAAGGTTGGTTTGGGGCATTAACAAATATATGTAGAGTAACTTCATGAAGCTTCGACCAAAGTGACACTTGTACTCTCAAAATTTAAAAAGTTTTCAACCGAAAGATTCCTCAGCGCGAGTAACTTCTAGAATATACCAATGGTTTCACTCTCTGGCCGTACCAAATATGTAGGATAAAATTTATTAATTTTTGCTGAATTTTTTCTCAAACAATTATCAATAGGTTTCCATTAAAGATTTTGTTCGAAAGATAATTTTTTTAAACATTACAAAAAGTCAAAAGGAAGGCTAAAATTAGATCTGAGATGTCATGATACATCTATAAAATCCATTATTTGGATTTTTGCATTTATTTGTGCTAAGTGACATTTTTGAAAAGAAACCACAAGGGACTCTCGGATGCGTGAAAATCCGTATGGCAGATCCCATTTTCACGAAGTTTTCAATGTTTTTCGATATTTTTGGATCTGACCGAACCAAGACTTACATTAGTGTGAAAACTTTGATCCCTCAAACTCCGGTTTACAAAAACGTGAAAATTGAAAACTTTTAAAATGAATTCTAAGGGAATGCTGGAAAGTTTACACTGTATTTTCCATAGGGACCGATTCAGGTCGGCGGATTTGACTCACCGACGACTTATTCCAAGTGACACATCTAATCAAGCGATTTTAGAGAAATAAACAATGTGGCTGCTATAGTTCCGGACGGACGACGGATACCACCATCATTCTATGTAACCTACGTTAATCGGGTTAGTAAGGGGTTTCACATACGTTGCAGGCTCATTTAATAGTTCAGACAGTTCCAGTGCAAACATTTGGGGTGCGGTGAGTCAACTGCTAACTCGAAAAAGCTATTTTATTATTAAGGCGTACCGAAAGCGTATAAACTTCAAAAAAGCATGTCATTTTAGGTACTGGAATTGTGGGTAAAATCAAAATTGGGTACCTCAAAAACCCTTAATTCGGTTTTTTTTCGATTTGAAAACAACAGAAAAAGCATAAAAAGTATATATAGCCCCGCAAAAGCATAAAAAGCAAATCTAGCCCCGAAAAAGCGTAACTGGCATTTTAATTGAGAAAATACGCTTATTTTCGTACTAAAAACATGAAGTAAAGTTTGGAGATATTTTAGATCAAAATTCCGGAAAAACGATACCATTATTGTGTCATTTACAAGGTTAATTTTTCATATATCCATGGCAAACACCGCTAGAGCGCGGAGCTTGTTCATTAAGATTACCTCTGGCAAAGCAGTGCGGAAACTCAGATTTGACTCTTTTGGAGGGTCATAAATTTTGAGGTCAATAGTTGCAAAGAGCTACATGCTAACTGGAAAGTCCCATGTTGAATCCTATAAGGATTTTGCGGTTTTGGATTTCGAGTGAGTTATCATCATTATGACTTGTAGCTTTACGTTGTTTTTACGCTCAACGTTGTGGAAACATGATTTCGAAGAAAATACAATAAAGAGTTAAGATTAAATGGAAACCCAAATTATTGCATACTTCATTTGATTCCAATTCGGGACACGAAAACCAGCGTATTTTGGATGTCCCATAAATTAGATGTCATATTTGTTTTCCCTCTTGACACAACTTGAGCAATAGTTTTAATAGCATTCGAAACCTTACTCTATTATTTGGTGGAGTGCGATAACCCTATTTCAAAGGTGTTTTAAAATTGAGTTGTGACAGCTTCAAATCCATCCATACATAGCAGAAGGGAGTTGAGCTGAGCCACGTTGCGATTTGAACGCCATAAATCTGTTTATTATTATTTGTTTCGTTTATTATAATATTTATTGTGTATTATTTAATTATTTATTATATAATTGCTCTAACTTAGTAGGACGATACAGCACACTGAAAAGTACCTTCGGAATTCAATTATTGCTCATCCCTGCGGTTCAAACGGTTTGGATTAAAGATTGAACCGCAAGGTCACTAGACTTCGCAAATGCTAAGGACCATTCAATAATTTCGTCCGAGGTACCGAGCATACCCATATTACCCATGAATACAGTTTTACATACAATTAAGAAAACACTGATCGACTGGCTTCAATCGGTCTCCTCGTCTCCAACGACACTAACCGTGAATTACACAGACTGACTTAATGAGTTGCGAAGGAATTTTATAAGGTACCGGCTTTTCAGCATCACGTCACTCCATTTTTTGTCAATTGTAGCGCCAGAACGGCTAGAGACTGGAGCCTATTATAAGCAGGACGTGGACAAAGCGCGGAAATCCAATAATGCTTTTGTATATCAGTTGTACTACATTAGAAATAACGTTGAGTATAGAACTAGCGACATGCAGTATAAGCGAATGGTGTATGCTCAATTTTCCACTTTGAATGGTGTGCATCCAGCTGGAAGTGACCATTACAAGAAATGGAACGGATTATGAACCGGGCAGATTTGTTGAGGTTATCTGCTGGCAACAGTTTTTCGTACGCTCCCACACCACCGAGAGAATGACGGAAGCATGTTATAAGACAAGAACGTCATAGAGCTAGAGCTGTGATACGGATTTCTATCTTACATGTTCTGCTTTACTACCTATTACCTATAGTACGTCATTTACTTTCTCTTAAGTGAATTCGACGTATTTGCAGTGGAAGCCGTTGTGCTGGTGAGGAAATGATTTGCTGTCTACTTCTACTACGCCAGATCCTGCAGCAAGTGAATTCTATATCACTGAATAGGGCGATACCATTGCATGTAGTGACATGATAAACCTGGCTCTTGCCACTTTCATGTGACGAACAAATGACAGTGTTGAGGGCTGATATTTGGATTACTGCGTACTGCATACTAATTCCCAGATAATGTGGGCGCAGTGAAGGCTTTCAATGAAACCCGACTTCCTCTTGGTCATTATCAACGCCCCTACCTAGGTTTGCTTTCCCTTACGCCCAATGCCAACGGTACTAGTGGAGCTATTTTCATCACATGCTAGTGTAATGTTTCGAGAAATCCATAAAAAACTATCGCAACCCCTGGCTTTTAAAATGAAAGAAAACATCTGCAGAGCAAGAGTCAATACAACGCTGAACCCGCTCCGCGTGTGGTTTATAGATTCCAGTATGGGGTCGACGGATTAAGGAACATGATATGATTCGGGAGGATTTTTCATAAATGGCATTCTTGGTCAGAGACAGTTGGCAAAGACCAAATTTTTAACGGAGAATACTGCAGGAATCGACAATCATAACTTCGCCTCTTATAATTCAGGAGGAAAGGTCACAAACAAGCAAACAGAGAGCACTTTTTACACGTAAACTTGAGTGTGGTGGACCGTTTTCACTTACATAAAGGAATACTTTACTCGTGCCAACAAATTCTGTCACAACGTTTGTGGGAGTGCATTGCAGGGGGGACATATTTTGCATAGCCATACGCTCGGTATTTGAACTTGTCTCTCAGTGCAGTAAAAAGTTTCACCCAGCGATACTGCACGTTGGCTCTATTATTATTTCTTGAACGGTGACTGACCCAGTCTTTATTTCCCGACCTGACGTTTACGAAAGATAGTTGTCATGTGTTGGCTTTAAAATTTAACATCATAGCTGAGATAACAATAACAAAGTTACGAGGGGAAATTTTATTTTTATCTATTAACATTTAGTTATTGCTTTTGTATATAAAATGGAAACAAAATTTCGGCGTGAATTCAATGAAATTCATCAGAAACGGTTTTTTTAACTGATTACCCATACGGATCATAACAATCACATTGCCAATACTGCCGCCTCATTTACAATTATTTCCTCAATTTCTTAGTTACTAGTTTTGTTACTGTACCTATGGATTTTGTTAACTATTTACTGTGTATTTGTTAGTGAAACCGCGAACACAATAAAACTTGACATGCGTATAAAAATTCATGTAGGCTTCCTCTATAGCTTTTAAGGATTTTAGAGCGGAGCTGACTTATTTCATGCGCGCATCATTTACACCGGCAAGGCATCCATCACCTACAGTTAAAGTATGTAACAAATGTTCTTATTTCGCCTACAAAACGGTTGAACCTGAATTCAGATTTTCTTAGCTTCACAATTTTATGAAATTGGAAAAAACTCGATGTAGGAATATGTTGTCAAGGAAAAAATAAGTGTTGTGCAGTTCAAATTTATTGGCAGCGAACAAGTACGAACAGTGGTAACACTTAAAACAGTAGTGTCAGTCCCAGATAAAAACGAAATCAGCAGCTTCCTATCCCTACCGGCGTACGGCTGTCATTACATCGATTCAGATTCGACTATTTATGTCACCAAAAATAAATATTCTAAATTTACTTTTACACGTAGTACTGTCATTAGTGGGGAAAAGACGCCAGTTTAGAAGTTTAAGAAGTGTACAAGCGAACATTTCAGTTCAGCTTTTCCTACCCTAAAATAAAGACTTCCACTTCCGATAGCCTGTAGAAACTACCATGAAGAGGCTAAAATAAATAAAAAATTCAGAGAATTAAGATGAAATCCCAAGCTACTTAAACCTGGAATGTTGCCAAACATATTCTTTTAGTATGGTGCAGTGCAGCAGGCATATTCGGTCGCATATGATTCTGAAGAAGAAACAGCTTACGTAACATTACCCGCTCGCAACAAATCACCAATTTTCATTCTTGGAGGTTCTTCCCATACGTAAGTTTGAAATAGCTTTTGCCATGAACAGATTGTATATACACCTACGCTAACGCTAGTAGAATAAAAAATAGTATTACGTGAGATCACGTTCCTGAAAGCTGCTATGGATCTTAGAATTTAATACCACACCCTACTTAAAAACAGCAAAATAAGAATGGTAACTGGGGCGTGGTTAACTTCAGCTAAAACTGAAAATTATTGTAGTTTAAAGAACAATTACGGGAGTAGGATATTGTGCAGCTCTAGGGAGTTTTGTTTCTCTATGCAAATTTGGGATAGTTTAATTGGAATAGAGTAGGGGAAAGAAGAGTCAAGGCTCTCAGATGTGAATGCCCTTCCTTTTCCGGCCCTGACAAAGGGAGCGTTGTTTTTGAAATTATTGGAGACTCTTTCCTTGTACTTTGAGAGCGAGAGCGTCGTTTCGGCTAGTGACAACGAGACCTGAGCCTAGTTGTCGGAGATAGGAGCTGGGCGAGAGTGGACATCTCCATAACATTTTTGTCGTCAAAAATATGATGAAGGCTCATCTCCGGTACTATGACGCACATACAAGGAGGCATAGGGAAACGTATCATATGCCAAATTAAATGTTTACTCCTTCCTACAGTAATCTACATCTTTTACACAGCAACTCCCAACCCGCCGTGGGATGAGAATCCGTAATATGTGCTCGAGGATCCTGGACGAACGGCTCCCCGTCGTCTGAATGTCGGTGACTGACGATGTATTGGTGAATATAGGAACGGAGAAGTATTGACGACACTGTCCGGAGTACTGACTGACTGAGTGTTCGTAACTTTACGACACGTCAGTACTTCTTCAGCAGGGCCATACACTCCGTCTCAAGGCTGTACTGTTTTAGCTTTTATCACACACACGGCGTGGATAGCGTAGAGTGTGGGCCTCTCGCATGTGCTCGGTGTAGAGGCTCTGTGTTGTTGTGTACAACTTTTGGCTGTTACCACTGTTTCACTCCCGGCTGACGACGAGGACACACTAAACGGAGGAACTTTCCGACTGAGCTGGTCAATAGAAGTCAGCATTATTAAGGTGGAAGCGCCGACGGAGCGAGCCAGGCGTATTTATTTAGGGCCAACCACTTCTGGTTGCAATGCAGATTTTCTTCTTTATTCAAAATTAGGGTTTGGCATGTTCATACTTTTCCCTTGAACAACAAGTTCATGTATTACACCAATCTCGGGTTTCCCTTTTCCGCCTTGGGAATCTGGGAACATGAAGGGAGCACGAAAAATTTCACTTAGCTTATTTTAACCTGTCTCCAAACGCGTCCCCGGGCTACACATATTTTGCACTTTCTTACTTTCCTCATTGACAAAGAAGGAAAATTATACATTGAGGCCTGCGTATACTTCACCGTCATCGTGCAGAATAGACACGCATGAAAATAGTGCGACGCTCAATGGTGACATCATGGCGTCCGTTGTCCTGGTCAGCACGCGATTCGACTAAGTTATAATAGTGTGGGGCGAATGTGGTGAAGTGGAGGTGAGGAGAGATTTGAAATTGTTGGTGGATGTTCTTGTGCCAGTTTGTCCGGGACTCCGCGCAGCGTTATGCTCGCACGACATACTTGTCAACCCAGACCTCAGGTTTTACTCCATACAAATGTGCGTACGCGTGCTCCGAGTTACGAAGCGGAGATTTGCTACCTGCAGTGTCGGGATCGTTTTAACTTTACTGTGTTTGTTCGTCTACCATCTGAACGAGAGAGAAAGTCAGCGTATAAGGACTCAAGTAATAAATGCTGCCTTGGGGTCAAGAAATGCCTATGAGTTCGTTAAGCCTCACGAGGAAACTGTCTTACTTGATAGCATTGCCAGCTATGTGTCGCCCAGGTTACTGGATTACCCAGAGTGTCGGACGGCTGTTGCAGCTGGTTTTGATCACCGAAGGAATGTTAGTCTTGTCTTATGTACTTGATGCTGGTTTTTTCTTCCGTGATTAAGAGCTATTTCATTAACATACAAACGAATTTCTGCCATAACGGTGCCCAATTTGTTGCTCCTGTACGAAAAATTATCCTTCTATCGAGCAATAAGCTGTGAGCCGTCAGTTGGTGCAGCCATCAGTTGGTACAGCCGTCACAGTTCAGTTTTTCCAACTTTTTCTATTTTGGCGGTATAGATGTATTTTTTAATAAAAATATGTATTTTTAATACTTAACGCTTAATATGAGCATTAAAACAACAAATATCCAAGTGGGTTCTTATAATACCTGAAATGTGGCCATTTTCGTGAGAAATGATGCATGCAACACCTATTTATGAACTGAGAGCAAATATGAGTTGCCTAGCCTTGGGAGACCTACATTGCAGACTAGAAAGCAGGGTAGCCATCTGGTTTGAATGAGCAAAGCTTCGCAAAGGGATGAAGTTCATGACAAAATATGCGGTAAGCAAGGTGCGAACGCTATTGACGAAAAACACCACAAGATAAGCCAGATTATGCTAAATAAGTATTTTTTACAATACATTCAGATGAACATTCTGCACCATGCAGAAATACTTTTGTCTGGCAATGGGATAGCTCTAATGGTATGAAAGCGGTCGGAGATTGACAAAAATTGAAATCGATGTGCACTCTGCAGTTTGTTTATACATAAATCTGCATACGCTGATCTGCACGATAGTCGATCTTCACACAGTAGCGTAGCGTGTGATCATATCCGTGTTATCCCCAGTCTATTAAAATGGATAAAATATGCCATACAATAATGTGTGGACCTTCCCTGATTCTTTCTCGCAAAGCTATGTCATAGTAAGGATTACAATTTTGCTATGAAGTAGTCTAATATATAGGCTAATATTCGGAAACATTCGTTGATCTTGAGGTGACATTTTTAGAAAAATCCGGCGCCGGTGCCTTTCGCTTTAATAGTGGTACTATCCCATATCGGTCCAGATACTGAAATAAATCGAGGAGTGATTCGACAGACATGGTATAACTGGGCAGACGCGTACAACGTGAGAATCGTTTTCTTTCTTGGAATCCCGCCTAGTGAAAATTTTACGGTATGTTACAGCTTTGTCATTATGTCATACTAACTTCTACGGCGTGCATTCTGAATCGCTTGCAACCATAACTTTTCTTTGCCTAAAGGTTTCCTTATTGAAAGACTTCCAACAATTGAGTTAGTCTAACATTATTAAAAGCCTCTTAGGCTGCTAATTTCTCATCCTTTATTAATTAAGGTTCAATCTTGTGACTTGATTAAAAATGGTGGGACTAAATTAAAGAATGCATGGTCCATTTAAATTTAGTATTACATGTGGTGGACATGACGCATGCCGGTGTGCAGTATGCATAAGAGTACATTGCCTGTATTGTATATCTTATATTTGCAGCTGAGCCGAATATGTCAGGAGGCCATGAACTACAACGACATAGTCATAGATGATGTCATGGACACGTATTACTCACTGACGGTGAAGATGCTGCGAGTCTTTAAATGGCTTAACAAGACATATCCGGACGAGAACTCAAGGCCAAAATTCGTAGTCAAGGCTGATCACGACGTTTTCTTGAACATTCCGAATCTTATTCGGCATTTGAAAACTGTTGCGGATGTGCGAAACTTTGTTGGTGGGCGCATCCACACTGAAGCTGAAGCAAGTCGGAGTGGCAGTGACAAGTGGTACACACCCCCAGAACTTTGGCCGGAGAGACTGTTCCCTCCATATGCAGGGGGCCCGTGTTACTTCATGTCGGGTGCTGTCGTGCCTAAAATCTATGAGACCAGTCTGAAAGAAAGGTTGTTTCACTTAGAGGATGTGTTCATCACAGGAATTGTTGCAAGTAGGCGCTTAGGAATTAGATTAGAGGCTGTTCCTAGTGAGCTGATGCCTCACTCACCATATGAAACCTTTGATTCCTACGACTGCATCATGCGCAATTTCATTTGTAAGCATCCTTGTGATTCAGAAACTATGCTCAAATATTACTTACTCATTAACTCTTTATAAGAATGAATGTGCCACGACATGTGTCATTGATTCCTGTTAATTGAAAAAATCCGCGGTCAAATCCCCTTGTATTGTATTGCACTGGGGGCGGGCAAGCCTTTATATAGCTGGACTTATTTCCTTCCCAAAAAGTACACGTTAAGTGCTTTCCACATTTTCGCGCGGGTGTGAGTTGTTCACCGCAGATTTGGAGGGCCTCATATGGGCGACTGGGAGTGGGCATATTACGAAATTGTCCAACCCAATCCTCGTCCTATTTTGCCAGCTTATGACTGACACCTTTCATGGGGAATGCGGCAAGACACTGACCTCAACATGTTTCTTTTCAGCGAAGATTATGCTCACACCACCAGTATCTTACGAACATAGGTACACTCACACACGTATTCTGCGTGAAAGAAATCTGTGTAGGTCTCAATGGACCCGTGCAGCTTTACTCCTTGCCGTGCACAACTGAGTGAGAAACAACCCCGCACTGGCACCGAGCCGACGTTAATTTCCTTTAGTTCAGGTCAGTGCTAGAAATTATATCTCTGTTCGTTGTCTAGGTGTTAGCGGTGACTACTAGAGCAGCTTGGATAGTCTGTTCAAGATACCTTTTTGAGTTAGTAGGCCATATTAGCTGTATTACTAAATATGTGATCCATTAAAGTGAAACATGTGCAGCAAAGGTAAAAAATTGTATGCTTAAATTCAGGTACAGTATCCATTGCATCCCACAAGTGATGCTAATTAGTTAACGATAGGGGGTCTAATAATTTAAATCTGATGGTAGGAATCACATATTATTATGACCCATTTCACGTTATTACCATGCTAGCTGTGTCCCAACCCAACGCAAACTAATATCTAGATACTGATTACGTTCGACTGAAACGGAGAGTAGTCTCCTTGCTTTGTAGGGTGACCGACAATTCATCCAAAGCATATTTCCCCAGTTGTACGGCACCACGACAAATTTTACCAAATGCCAGCTTCACCATTGCAATTTCATGACAGGATACTCTAGCCAAAAACAAGTGTACCAGAGCATACTGTAACAGCACATAGTTCACCACTTAAGATTTCACCAAGTCATATTGTCACACACTTCATCCATTCATATTTCACCACATCTCCTTTCACCATAGGGGATGAGATCAGGTCAGGTCTTTCAGGTCCAGGTCCAGTTCAGGTCCCGAAAAAGGAGGTCCAGGTCCGGAAAAAAAGACCTTTTCAATTTAAGGTCCCTGAGGTTACGGGACCTTCTTTTGCAGGTCTCAGCTGAAAGACCTGATTTAATATTCAGGTTTCACGTCTCCTATTGGTCCACGAAGCTATTCGACGTAGTTAGTGTTGTAAATTGTACTTTTTTATAATGAATTTCATTTATACGAGCTGCTAGGTGTGCATTTCGTTTTGTAAAATACTGTAAAGGCAATTTTGATTGAAAAGAGCGGATATCTGGAATTGAAAGCTCATTTGAATCTTGTGCACTGCATGACAAATTAAGGTCTTTAA
>WJFA01000573.1:0-33827 GCA_009870155.1 Pseudobourletiella spinata
ATGAAAATCCTTATGGGAAATCTCGTTAATTTTCCCAGAATAAGTTTTGGTGAGATTTTGAATTTGAGTTTTTCCGAAACTAGGCTTTAGACGGGCGAAAGGCTTTAGGGTTAGAGTATGCTAGGGAAGGGTCACATGCCCTACTAACCCTGAGCTGATCCCTCGTACACACTAGACTGAGTCTCCTACTAAGTAGCAATTCATTGAATTATGGCCAACATGCAAAGGAGACCAAATCCGTCATAATAATCAGCTTTTCTACAGAGTTCCACTTACTCCAATCCGTATCCAAAAGCTAACTGAACTGGTTTTTTCGTTAAGTGCGGTGCTGAACAGGACCAGTTTTATAGTTGGCGCGCGGTCTGGTAATGTACTCCCGAATACTTGTGCTCTGACTAATCGTATTGAAAAAGCGGGTATGGTGGACTGTGGCCCCTAAGTCGGCCCGCCCATCTCTCACGCCGGCAGAATGACGGCATTACTACAAGTCTCGTTGTGTCCTATCCTGGTTAAAACGGGATGAGAGCTGGGAAGAGATGATGCATTATCATACAAACGGATTCCATTCTTCTGTGTCCACGATAGTTCGGCAAAAATTCTCTTCGAAGTCCGTTGCTGTGAAAAATTAAAGAGTATAAAAGCAACTGCATATTTCTTGAAGCTAAACTGGTCCATTAAATGCACCGGTCCATACTGCAAGCAGGAGGACAAGGACGTGTGGACTAAAAAGCTAATAGAAAATATACGCGCTACAGCAATAGTTCTCACCCTCATCTCATGTTGACGCGTAACCCTTGCTACGGTTACACAATAGCTGTGCGTATGCTTTGCGTAAGTGGTGGAGTGTGTCCCGGATGGGGCTAGGGCTGCATATACGCGAGAGCTGAGCACGATACGATAAATCTTCGCCTAAGGAGAGAATGCGGCGAAATGTATAGGAAGGAGATCGACATGGTCGTTGTACATGTATGCACATGGTTTGCCCTACACGGAGTCCTCTGCATGCATGCGACTGACTATTACGGTGCAGATAGCATAGAACAGGTCTTCCACCGACGGGAGCGAGAAGTGAGTGAGGAGGTGAACTGTGAGTGCCGACTGTATAGAATCCTTTAAGCGAGCGATCCTCGTGACTCTGTGCAGTGCAACTGTGCCAGCGTGTTACCCATCTTTTTAGTACCACTGAGCAATAGCTAGTCTGTGTGACCTACGATTTATGCTGGTTCTGTAGCCCTTAACCGTGGTCATTTCTTCCGGTCATTTCCTTCGTCAGCTCCGCTCTTCGGTCACCCCCCGGTAAGCGTCTTTGTATTTTTTTCAAGTATGTACGCTCTCCCGTATGAACTGCACAGACTAAGAATATCATTATTTCGTCATTTTCAATTCGCACAGTTCTTCCCATTCATCTCGTCACCGGTGGAACACGACTATACTTTTGTTAATTTATGAGTGGCAATTCTCTGAAAATTCTTTGTCCACTTTATTTCAGGGTGATATTGGTGCATGAGGATCTATGCTCGCGTATAGTGACTGGTTACTGCTCTCGTTGAATCTGAATGCAAAATAAAACGCGTTACTCCTACAATCGGAGCATAGCAAACATTCTGAATGCCAAGTTCTGGTCATTCCAGTAGTTTTATCAATATTAATTAAAAACTTATTTAGATGTGAAACTAGGAGCGAGCACTTAAGCATGGCATGTAGTGCGAAGGCCGCTGCCGCGCTGAATTGAAATTGTAGTGGAAGTGTGTGTGTGTGTATATATATATAGTGCGTATCTTAGGAGTGGATGTGAGGGGCTGCTAATACTCTAGCCAGGGTGCAAGTGAATGGGTATAACTACAGTTAAAGTCTTCCTACATGCAGGATTGAGGAGAGCATGTGGGATAAATATTCCATTGAGCGCGTGGACTATTATGTTTGCGTCTTGATATTACCATAGTTTGTGTGTCCAATGTGAAGAATTTGGATTTACGCATGGAAAAGTGGTGCTAGAATCGTGCCTTTAGTATCCCATCCCCGTTTCTCCTCTAAGAAATCATCGGAAGACCGAGTGAGAATCACATTAGGCGGGTTCAAATGGTATACAGTGACTGGTCAACTCTGTACAAGGGACTCTCAATTTGGTGGGATGTGGTGATAAATTGTTAATAACTGTTACTGTAGAGGGCTGCATAGTTCTCCAATGCTCAGACGAAGGTACTGTTGTGTTTGATGTTGAAAAACCGCAGTAGTGTTGCTTGCGTAACCATTTTGACCTGAAGTGTATAACTGTTCAGTGGGATTCTGAACAGTTATAAGATGTTGATAATTTTTCTGGTAGCCTAGACGTGGCTTCTCATCCCCCAACTTGTCACACTGCCCGTAAAAATTGTCATTGTAGCGTAAGAACCCATTCATTGACCCATTGGATGACCATTTTGGAATTGATGTTGACTTTTACTGTTGCAGCATATGTGACCAAGTGTAGGAGGAGAAGTTTGGAGGAAACGTAGGCCATCTACATATAACTAAATGTTTACATCGTTAGTTATACTTTATTAGAATTTGGCTGGAACGAGGGATTAAGGTGTGAATTGGTTTAGAAACTCGAGCACGTGGCGTATCATTGTGAGTACAGGTTATTGAGCCATGGCCATGATGGCAATAGTGAAATATTCAGAGGCTTTAACCCAGGGATGAGAATTATAGTCATGATCGCTAAAATTTGTTCATCGTAATCGAAACGTAGACATTGTAAATTGTAACCGTTACCGTTTCGATCACGACTATTGTGCCTTACCATCCCTGTTACTGTTACTTACTCCCTGCAACTCGCTAATTTGTTGTGCTGGCGTAGCCGTAACCCCTTAATTTCAAATTGTGTGTTTTCGCTGTATTGATACAACTGGATTTTGGATATAATTATGCTTGCAATCACATGCAAAATGCGTTCACGTGCAAAATGTCTTATCTTACAGCTAGGAATGGTATTATTTGAAATTGGGACACGACGTCGTTACGACACGATCAGTTTAATGTGTTCTCTTACCTTAACAATATTGAATGATATTGCATTCGGTCGGGAATAAATTATTAGAAGAAGAAATTGTATTTGGCTGAAGGCGTACAAACGCCACGCCAAAAGAATGGTCTGTTAAGTTTGAGTCTATGTTGAACATGTTGCGACCAACTGAAAAACGGTGTTAAATTTGTGTGTTAAGATGAGTGCATTGAGCTGAAAGAGGTAGTCGCCAGTTTGTGTTTGAAATTGGAGTTGTATATCACGGCATCTTAAAACTACTGTTTACTGCTCCCTTACTCGGCGTAAGCTTTAGGATCTCTTTTAATTCGATTTTATGGAATATGATCTATTAAACCTGAAGTAGTCACAAGTATCTTCAAAGTTTGAAATTTCTTGCCTTCAGAAACTCCCAGTGTATTGATTTTGGTTCGATTTTATAAAAATCTAAATTTTTATCATTCATAATCGGAATTAATCACTATGTTCTTCGATTAATCCATTTTAATCTAATTGTTAACCAAAATGAAATTTCAGGACTGATCGTAATCGTAATCTTGATTCGATTTTTCAGAAAAGCGTAACTTAAATCGTAATTGTAATTCATATTATACCGATCACTCATCCCTGATTCAAAGCGCCATTGGTTGTGTTTCTCCCGTGTTACTTTCCCATAGTGTTCTCCGTAACTGTTCTTCCATTCCATTTCTCAAAGCCTTTCCCGCATGAAGTATATGTACAGCTTCATTTATGCCCTATCTGACGCGGTCCGCGTGTCTGTTTTAGTTTCGGATGGCTACTATGTAGTGCCGCTATCAGATAAGAATAAGACTTGAACATGTGAGGCTTTATTTGTATTACCTCTTCATATAATTCTAATAAGACTATTGCGGCTCACTAAAATTCACTTGGACAGCCCGTAAAGTTCCCGTACAGAAGGGAGAGGAATATTTTACATTAATTAGCATCTTCGTCGTCAGTATCTCGTATCGTCTTTCTTGAAAGAAATTTGGAGAGCTCTAGTATTCCTCATTCCCACTGCTGTGCATCACATGACGGGAGATTTTTTACCCACATTTTCCTAGTCGTAGAAGTATAGTATAGTTTAGTAGCAGTACACTCCAGCCGGCTGAACTTGAACCTCAGCCTCCCTTCTTTCGACATTCACACGGTATACGGTGAATGGGCTTTTTCCTTGTGTTTGAACAAGTGAGACTAGAGTACCTGCCTGGAACTATACTATTCTGTACTGCTGCTACGTCAAACTACTGTGTCTCTCCACCATTCGACTAGTGGACTGAAAAGCGTACTTTTATTTTAAAATCCAGTGTGTGTCTGGCTGTGTGTTTGTGTGTGTGTACGTACGGAGGGTCGGGTCCATATTAGCATGATCCCCCTCCATGCGTGGGACAAGGGGAGAGAGAGAGCAACTGAGCTAGTGCAAGTGTATGGAAGCAAGCAGAGAGATGTGGAGCAAAAAATGAATATATGGTGGAGCACACGAGTGTGTGAAGCTAAACTTGTTCCATCATCATCATGCCATGCGGCGTAAATCTTGGTCTTAGTTTTGTCAGAACAAACCGTATTGCATCTTGTATGTATAAATCCCTTTCCATAGTCGTACCCAACTAGTGGAAAATTTACGGACGCTCGAATTAGAATTACAAAGTATAGACGTGTACTTCTGCGAGGCGGACTCGTGTGGTAGGTAGCACCAGCACCTGCATGGCCAGAGCCAGCCTTAAGCTGTCCCGTTCCCGTTCCCGTCCTCTCACTCGTCAGTAGTTCAACCAAGTGCTATTGTCAATGTAAGTTTCTGCGGAGAGGAACTGTGTGTGTACCGGTAAATTTACGTGGTCTTCTTACCGATGTAACCAGTTTTCTCTCTATACTTGCTGAAAAGTTGTGACGACGAATGTATTTGACGGTGATAAATAATGTGTAGATATTTCACACGTTTTTTTCACCTCCAGCCATTATTCTGGCCTCTAATTGGAGTAACAGTAGGACAGCCAGTCCAATAGATTTACTTCCCTTGAAATTCGTATTAAATCGTACGGGTCAGATTTTAAGCAAACTAACTTGGTCTGTGAGGATGTGAGCGGGGTTATCGCCATTTGGAGGTGAATGATTGACTTGTGGAGAATTCTGTCAAAATTAGGGGGGAAATGAGATGTGAGGGAGTGTGACTGTATGTAGCTTTTAATGTGTAAATAATAAAAAATAATTGTGGCAAGTATTGTATCCTTTGTTGGAGAAAATGGTCCGTCCGTGATGTACGTGTGCGTCGCCGAAGAGTAGCGTAGGATGCTATATGTGCTATATTCTTATCCTGATTTAGAATAGCACTGCATGTGAGAGTTGGCGTTGTTGTTACATCATTTCCGCGGGGAAGGGTCGGCTAGGTTACGAACATTGTGAAAACAGTTGTGGGAAATGAATGGAAAAGAGTTGTTTTCTGTGGATTCCACGTGAGTATTTTGTCATACAATGTCTGAATATCTGCAAAGGCTGATTGGATCTTGAAGTGTAAATGAAAAATACAGAATACAGTAGTAGTTTCGTGTTAGGTTGTAAAACAACACTACTCCACTGACACTGTACCACACTCAGTACCACCATATCAAGTTGGCAAGAGGTAGGATAAAGTACAGACGCACAGGCATCATATTATTATTATTATTATTATTATTAGGTTGTACTCAGTCACACAACTCCCGTTTTTCTGTGACTTGCTTTTTTATGTGTAGTGGAAATGTTCCGACGGCTTGGGATTGGTTTCGGAATAGCGTGAGGCAGGGCTGACACAGTAGGAGTTGGTTAAACATTTGTATTCTGTGAACCGTTGAATGTAATCTTTGACATTAACCGTTGGGTTTTGTTTTGTATTTTTTTCCTTACAGGATTTCCTTTCTCCCCCATCATTGGATCTTGGTGGAAGACGACTGTTCAGGATTAATAAGAAAAGACAGGAGCGGTGAGTCGGGGCAAAAACAGTCATCACACAAGCAAGGAGGAATCATTTTATTCCGGTCTCCAAGGATACTTTGTGACCAGCACGGGCACGTTCGTGCGCTCAATAAGTATGAAAGTAACCGATGGCACAGAAAGTCCAGCCAGTAAGGAATCTTCAAGAAAAACTACGGACCAGCCATCAACGGCCCTTCTGAAGGAGTCGAAGCCTGGGGAGTCCGTCCCAGGATCCAACAATAACAATAATATTGCCGCTGACACGACGAGTAGCAGCTCCGGCGGGGAGGATCAGGAATATTCCGATACCGGGCTGAACGGCTCCTCCTTCAACGGCTCCACGAGCCCCACCATGACCCGCCTCAGCTCCGACGTCATCAATGGCTCGAACACAGGTGAGAACGGGGGTGGGACGAGTGACAAGGAGAACTCGAAGCCAGGGCGGAAAGGAGCCAATAAGAAGGCCAAATCCTCAGCCAAGGTGTCAAAGAGCAACCGGAGCTCGGAGGAGCGGGTCACGGGAGGAGTCAAAATTACCAATGGACTGAGCAACAAGAGTGAAGCTAGTGAGCCCGAGGCGAATAATGGCGGGGAGGGGAAGAAGGAGAACGGAGATGCTAAGTCAGATCCCGCTGACGACGTCTTTTACGTTCACGATGCAGGATTAACTATCAAAATTGTTGCTCCCGGGGCTGAGCCTTTTGAAATTCAGGTGAGCGTGTATGGATATTGGTGTATTTTACAGTAGAGTAAAAGTATTTGTATCAGTTTCCCTTTCACTTACTTAAGGTCAGGGGATCAGATATTTGAGGTGACGTCTTAAGTTGTTTCTGAAAAAACTCGGGCTCGCACGCCGTGCTAAAAGGCTCATATTTTATTCCCATTCAGTATCCTGTACCTCCCCGCTGTACTAGTACATCACCTCCTCCTTTGGATACTTACCACCTCTCATGTTAGCGTACAGTGTTGAGGGAAAAGGGGGATTATGCCACATGTTTAAACATATCTACATACTTATACATATTTCCTGTAAACATTCCATTTTGTTTTTATATATTCCTGTTGCCGTTGTAAAAGCTGACGATTGATTACGCACGTCAATTCGTACATGGGCTTGCAATGGGCTGAACACATGATGACGATGGTGGCCTGTGGGAAATGTTCTGAATGTTGCCGGCTAGGTTAAGCTTTCCGGCAACTGGGTGCCTTGTACATATACACGTAAAATACTACCTATATAAATTCGTAATTTCCTCCCCAATACGTACCTCTTGGAGGCCGGAGCTAATTCTACGATGATGATGATGAGCATGCTCACTCAGCTTGTTTTTGCCACCCCGGAGGAGGAAGGAGTGAGACGGGCTCATCGTTGGGAGGTAAAGAGTGGTGGATAAAACCGTGTGAAGAACTTGCCCGTGGCCTTTTTCAGAGCACATATTAGACCATGTCTTTTGGATATTTTTTGTAATTGCCTCCTACACCACCGCTCCGATTCGATTCCTATCGCGGGACAATTAATGCATGGGAATTTCCGTCTGGAATCTCCTTCTGTACGTATATAGCAATTTAATAAGCCTATACCGCCGTTTTCATGTGGACTAAATACTTAACATAGTGTTCCAAAGGAAATCCTTCCCTCGCACATGTATCACAACTGATGCAATGACCAGTTGCATTTCACAATGCCGGCGCCGGCAGCGACTCTGTCGCTTCCACGTGCTGTGTGTATATACCCATTGTCAGACGACTTCATATGAGCCTGAGCCACGTTTATTACTGTTCGTTGTGTCCCATACGATGTGATTCCCTACCTCTCAGCGCAATAATAAGGATCGTATGATTAGATATATAAAAATCCTAGTCCCACCTTGTCACTATGTTTGTGGAGGTAAAATACATGCATACCACATGGCTTAGGTTGGGAATGAGCTGCTCAAGCGTTCCAGTAATGTCGACGATGATAACAACAACAAGTATTTTTAAGTTCGTCAATGAGCGTCGGCTGAAGGAATGGTTATTTTTCCCTGGAATTTTCTGGAAAGACTCACCCAGATGTTCAGACGATGTTGCTTGCTGGAATGACCCAAGGAAATATACCGGATGTCCCAGAATTTTATGCCCGTTAGAATGTGGGTTGGTTGAGGGTCTTTGGGGTGGATTTAGCAATATGAATCGGGGAGTGGAGCATGTGGGTTGCTTCCTGAACTTCAGTCAGTAGCACTTGAGTTTAGTTATGAGCGTCGGTATATTTTGGACTTATCTCGTCCAGGATTGGTGCATGTGGGCTCATTTGGTGGGCTTGGGCCTGGTGCCCTTACCAAACAGGAACCAACAGGACCTGCCAAAAAATGCTCCCAATTTCGAGCCTCCTAAAGTACCCCGTCCACTGCTCAACTGCTGACATTTCTCCCCTGCCATATGGTGGTCATGCACACTGAGGTGATGATTTGGGACTTGAGACAGGGCAAATAGCGATGGATCTGACCTGAAGCGGGGACGAAAGACCTATCTAACGCGCTATTGCACGTGTCTATGCACCACCTGGTTTAGGAGTAATAGGCAAAAGGTGTTCCATACACGGTAACGTAATGTTGAAACACCGTGTGGTTTCTACCATATCCCGTATCTCACCGGAACCGTTGCACCAAACCAAGCGAGCGTGGTACCAAACAATTCGCGCTCAGACTCCAGAGGGAAAACGAAATGTGACGTATAATCGTGGGATACGCAGTACATATATTTTTTATAAGCATGAAAGTCTGGTAGTTTTTCAAAATCTGGTAATCTGATGAAATGTTGTACCATGGATGTAAATACCTGATGAATTAATTCCACAGGTGTCTAGTAGCGAAATCGTCCAAGAGTTGCATCAGCTTTTGATGGAACGGGAAGACACGTGCCATCGTACATGCTTTTCCCTGCAGCTGGATGGTGTGACCCTGGACAATTTTGCCGAGCTCAAGAGCATCCCTGGACTCAAGGATGGCTCAGTGATCAAAGTAATATAAAAAAACAGTTTCCTCTATCATTTAGTTTCACTCATGCAGTTATATTTAATTATAACAGTGTGACTCTGTGAGATGTGAGAGAAAAAGTATGGCAATGAATTTTTGCGATCCCCTGTAGGTTTTGGAGGAACCGTACACGTGCCGGGAGGCGAGGATTCATGTGAAGCACGTAAGGGATCTCCTGAAGCCTTCTGACTGGGCGGATGCCTATGCTGGAACAGACTGTGCATCCCTGTCCTTCCTGAATGCGGTGAGCGGGGGTGACCTGTCGGGGAAGAAGAGAATGGTTGACTGCACTCCGCCGGACTACATTATGCCTGGAACTGCCAACTCCTTGCAGTTATCTCCGCTCCACCCTCTCAATAAGGACCATAAACCTATTTCCTGCCTTAAGGTGAATATACAATGAATGACCCTCTGTCCATGTGCTCAATGAGTTGGCTGCTCATAACGTAAGGGGAACTATTGGTTGTGTTCCCCACCCGAGGTGGTCTTTGATGAACGATGATGATGAAGATGTTGATGGTGATGGTATGAACTGATATGCCTTGCAGGTGCTAGCAGCCTCCGGGTGGAACCCGCCCCCAGGCTACCGAAAACTACATGGGGATTTAATGTACTTACTAGTTGTTACATTAGAAGACAAAGTTTGTAACATCACGGCCTCCCCCCGCGGTTTCTACTTGAACCGCTCTACAACGGACAACTTTGATCCCCTCCCCGCGAGCCCAAACAATTTTTTGAGTCATTCATTGATTGAACTGTTAAATCAAATCAGTCCTGCCTTCCGAAGAAACTTTGTTCAGTTACAAAAGCGTCGGATGAGTCGTCATCCCTTCGAGCGCGTGGCAACCCCGTATCAAACCTACTCCTGGGTCGCCCCGAACATGCAGCATAATTTGGATGCAATTCGAGCGGAAGAAGCATTCTCTTCCAAACTTGGCTACGAGGAGCATATCCCGGGCCAGACGCGTGATTGGAACGAGGAGCTCCAGTCCACGAGGGAACTGCCTCGCTCCACCTTGCCAGAGCGCTTGCTGCGGGAACGGGCCATTTTCAAGGTAGGATGCTACTACTGTGTGCGGCCCCCGCCGGCGTCGTCCGTCGTGGTCGTCGCGACGTCCGATGGCTTTTTGAGCTGCTCGTATGCGAGAGCATGCGAAATAATAAAATGCTACTACTCACTTCATGGTGGTTTGTACATTCTTCCCCTATAGGTACACTCGGACTTTGTGTCTGCGGCGTCGAGAGGAGCCGTGGCTGTAATTGATGGGAATATTATGGCAATCAACCCGGGGGAAAGTCACAAGATGCAAATGTTTATTTGGTCAAACATTTTCTTCTCCCTGGGCTTTGACGTGCGAGACCACTACAAGGAGCTCGGTGGGGATGCGGCGGCTCATGTGGCCCCCAGAAATGACTTGCAAGGAGTTGCTGCTTATAATGCCATAGACTTGGAGGGACTATATACTTTAGGAACAGTTGTTATCGATTACCGGGGATACCGTGTAACTGCTCAATCAATAATACCCGGCATCTTGGAGCGGGAACAGGACCAGTCCGTCGTGTACGGCTCTATTGATTTCGGAAAAACCGTCGTGACGAATGAGAAGTACTTGGATCTGTTGAAGAAGGCCGCTCCGAGACTCAAAGTCCTCCCCCACTTTGTGGAGAATGACAAGAGCGAAGTGGTCGAGCTCTGCTCCTCCGTCGAGTGCAAAGGGATCGTGGGCAATGACGGCCGACACTATATTCTCGACTTGCTCCGAACCTTTCCTCCTGACATTAACTTCTTGAAGCGTAAGTCATCTGCTCTGGTCACATGATCTCTTTTGCTCAATGTACACAACAAATTTGAATTAGTTCGATGATGGCATGAGCTATTATAGAAGAGTCCGAAATTGAATTCACTCAATTGCAGTTCCCAACGTTGAACTTAGTGAGGATGTGAAGGAAATGAATTTCCCCCTGGAGCACCCTCACAAACTATGCTGCCTTCGCCAAGAGCTCGTGGATGCATTTGTGGAAGCGAGATACATGACCTTTATCAAGTTGGCTGCCTACCATTTGCAACAATTAGGCTTGAAGCGTCAGCTCAATAAGGAAGCGCCTTCCACCCCTCAGACGTCAGAGGAAAAGGGTGAGGAGAACAGCAGTGGTAGTAGTGGAGGGAAGGCGGCGGAGGAAGCCGGCGCAGCTCCGAATGAAGAGAAGGAAGGAGATGAAGCTTCTAAAGTGGATTCCGCCAAGAAAATGGTCGAGAGTTATACTACAAATGGAGCCACTGGTGATAGTGCTGAAGGTGAGGATCAGGAGCGACGGATGACACTATTGAATAAAATGATTGATGAATGGTGATGATTTTCACGCATGTGAATCGTTATTGAAAATTTCCAGAATCCACAACTGTGAAAGCAATAAGGCAGGCGGCAGCCGCCGTGTGCTCACTCTCGGAGACAGAATTTGACATCCGCTTTAACCCCGATATATTCTCCTCCAGTGTTAAGCATGCCGTGCCTCCAGTGGAGACGAAAGCGGAGCAGAGTGAAAATGAGGAAGGAAAAGAATCCCAAGACATTTCCAAAGCGAAAAAGTATCCACTTATTGACCTTCAAATCAAGTTGAACAAGGAAGCTTGTGAATTTCTTGTCCTTTTCCAAATTCCTACCTTCGTCAGAGATATTACGGCAAACAGGTAGACAATATGAGCCTCCATTTTATGTATGTCGCATGTGATCATCGTTTCGGAATTGGAAGTTCAAATGTGATACTATCTTTTTTTCACCTTGATGACACAGTGCCTGCTCATTGGACAGCGGTTCAACTTTCTTCGGACCCAATGCACTTATCATGGATGGGATCACCTTGTCCTCTGCCATGCATGTGCGAGGAATCAACATCCGCTACTTGGGCCGCATTGTCCACCTACTCCTGGAGCGTGAGCGGATTGTGAAGGAGAACACGAGTAAAGTTGTCAATGTCCCGGTGACACCGCCAGTTCAAAATGGAACACCTACTGCTGCTGCTGCTGCCGCCACCGCCGTCAACAGTGTACAAAACTTGCCACACTTCATGACCACCATTGCCATGATGGAGCTCATCGCCCGAAGTGCAAAACATATATATAATCCTTACATCCAAGTGAGTCCTTTGTGCAGTACATGGATGAAAAATCACTCTAAAGTGTGCATCATAGGTTGTCATGGTTAAAACCCGATTTCTTATATGCCCATCGACGGCTATAGAGCGTTGACGTCATGAACCAGAGTCTGGCAATCAGTCACTTCCTCAACTGTTTTTTGATGTGTGGTCAACCTATAGTGCCTCCAGTTGTTGTTGATGAGGTAAGTATGATATGGTCACTATGGTACTAATGCTTCAGCTGTGAACAATGCCTCCAAGGATTCAATAATGACTTTCAAATTATTTCCAGCTGACTCCCTTCAAGCAGCCGCGGGGGACGAGAGGTAATAAGAGCAAGCAGCAGGGTCGTGGAAAGCAGAATGGAAGCAATAGCAGTCCCACTGGCATTGAATGGACTGCATTGAGTCCAGCCTCGCTCTGGGAGCAGATTCGTGCTGACATCAAGTCCTACTACGGTTTCAGTTTCCCTGAAATAGTTCAAGATTCCTTGGAAAATGCTGTGTCCACTTATGGGATTCAAAAAGTCTCACTCCTCAGGTCATTCTGTCTTAAAACCGGTATTCAGATCCTGCTCAGGGAGTATCAGTTTAACAAGGTGGGAGGGAATGGGAAAGTGAGCGGAAATACTTTTACTCAGGAAGACATCCTAAATGTGTTCCCTCTGGTGAAACATATCGATCCGAAGGTAATTAACTTGTTTACGTCGTTGTTATGAAGGAATATATGTGACCTTGTAACTTTTAATAATTACCGGGTGATGTTGGTTGACTTAGACTTTGACGAGGACAACATGGCTTGAATTGGCTCACCCGTTGGTATTTTTTGAAATTTTACAGGCGTCAGATGCGTATTCTTTCTTGGGAACGGCTCAGAGTAAAATGTCGTCCGGGTTTTTCCGCGAAGGCTACGAGCTCCTGAGCGAGTCACTCAATCTTCTGAACAATGTGTACGGAGCTATGCACCCTGACATAGCATTGTGCTTGCGATCACTGGCCAGACTGAATTACGTAATGGGGGAGCATACGGATGCTCTCGCGTACCAGCAGAAAGCACTTTTTATGGCGGAACGCTTGCTGGGTGTGGATCATCCCACAACAATCCTTGAGTACACGCATTTGTCCCTTTACTGCTTCGCAAACAATCAAGTTACAACTGCCCTTAAACTTTTATACAGGCAAGTGATGAGGGGCGCCATTCAATTTGCATGTACCTTCCTTTATTGGCTTCCCAGTGAGGAAACTATAGAGGAATTAATTAACTTTTGTCTCGTTTCCAGAGCTCGATATCTGAGCTTACTTGTCTGCGGGGAGAACCACCCTCATGTTGCCCTCCTGGATAGCAACATAGGACTAATTTTACATGCCGTGGGCGAGTACGAACTGTCATTGAAGTTCCTGGAAAAAGCTCTTGATTTGAGCAAAAAGTATTTCGGTGCGAGGTCTTTAAAAACTGCCGTTGGTCATCACTTAGTTGCACGAACTCAAAGCTGCATAGGTAAGGGAGGGCAAAGTTTATTATTGTTGTCGTGATGATGCGATGAGTAGTCATAGAGACGTAAGCGAGCGGGGGGGGGGGAACGAGGTGTTTGATGACCCGTGTTTATTACAGGGGACTTCCGGTCGGCCCTTATGAATGAGAGAGAGACGTATTCCATTTACAAGGAGCAGCTTGGGGATAGGCACGAGAAAACTCAGGAGGCTTCAGACTGTTTGGCACACTTGACCCAACAAGCTGTTGTGCTTCAGAGAAAGGTGAGACTATCTGGAGTTCCTTGTCAGAAGACATACAGACGACGGTGCTACTCATTCATTGGTCGTAGCATAATTTATTGGGAAATCCTTAGCGTTACCATGACGACACTCTATTTTACACAGATCAACGACATGGCTCATGGCAAGGGATTACCTCCAATTCAGATTCAGCCACCATCAATGGGTTCAGTCCTGGATATGCTTAATCTTATAAACGGAATACTCTTCATGCAGATCAGGTACGGACTGAAGAGTGTTATTTAATGTGTACGTGATTTGCATGGATCTGATATACTTTTGTTTAATGCTGTGATCCATCATTGCAGTCAACAAGACATTGAGAATTTTAAAGCAGAGTTGGAACAGCGAGCCATGGAAATTTCTCCTCCCCAAGCAAAGTAAAGCTTTTTGTAATAACACAAACTTAGTAGTTAACGGGTGATTCAAAGACTTGACAGTTTTGTGCTCGTCGTCGTCGTTCATCATTAGAGTAAAAAGTGGAAGCCAACAACAGTTTGCAAAGTGCACGACGAAAGTATGAAGTGTTTCATCCCTTGTTGAAATTAACTTCTCTCAAGAAGAAAAATTCAAACATGCCATATGGAGCTTCACAATAGCCACGTAGTCTTCTGTATGTTCGGCCAACGCCTCGGGGGAGGTTATTGTGTAACTGGAACGTCAGTACTTCGTCGTGACACTGAGAGTATATAACCACTTCCCAATTCTTCCTTTCTACTTGACCGACTGTCTTCAACTTTTTTCAACTTCCAGTCACCTCTGCAGAAGAAGAGATCACGAAACCCACGTCACAGAATTATGCATGGAAGTAGTGTTCGCGCGCAGTGTATTTGGTCCTTTAGTTTCGAGTGTGACATCTAAACTCTGGCCTCTCCTACGCGAATTAGCTATCGTTGGTGTGTAGCAGGGACATCTATACTCGGAGAAGTTAAATGTATGAAATGCTCTAGTGGATCCAAATATCGCTGCCATGAAATTATTCAGTTATTATTGTTATCATTACTATTATTACTACTACAATTATCATAGATGCGTAGTTTCAAGTCCAACAAGTTTAAAATGTTTGGCGGCCCTTAAAGTGTTCCTTGTGTTACTGCGAATGGAAACAATGGATTCGAGCACAACACTTAACAAACTGTGAATGTGTTGTACGTACATGTGATATGATGTAGTACTGTTATCTTACTGATCATCCAGCTTAACGTGCATGCATGGCTGTTGTGACATTGGCTGATTGCTAAAACTCTGTCATGTGTGAAATCGAGATGAAAATTAGCGAGAGAAATATGCAGGGAATTATTCTGGAACGTTTCGTCAGTGTCGTTCGCAGCATTTTGAGCCCTCAGACATTTTCGTGTAGTTTTCCCTCCGAAGTTGGTCATTATTGTTCTCAAGAACAGGGAACATTTTCTCGATAAAAAAAATTATTAGTGTCAGAAAAATGTAAAGTTATTGTAGTTGTCCTGGCGAAACCATTGGGGTACCAATGTTATTGTTGTTGTAGTAGAAACGCTCCAGAGCATTTGCTCATTTATGTTATGTATCTATGTAAACATATATATATACATATACAAATGTGTGTCTGAAGCAACTTTAGGTGCTGGTAGTGAGCTCAATTCTGCCTCCCAACGAAACTTATTTAGTTGAAGTAGTAGTACAGAAGAAAATTTAAGGTGTAAGACTTCACCGAATATAATCGAATAATTGTACATTATTTTTTATATGTGTGTACATAGTGTCAAAATCGTAGATATTTTTCATAGAAGCTCCTCATTGCTGGATGCTCCAATATGTTTTGTTGTTTTGCTCTAAATGTTTCTGTTCTAAACTTTCTTGTTAGGAATGGTATGTGTTGCAGATCTTCAGGTTCGCGGTCAATCGCTAATCATCATGAGATACTTTCACACTATTCATACATATATGCATATAAATAAGAATATATATGTATGTGCATGAATATATGCATATATATATATATGAATATATATGTGTATACATAAATATAAATCCCACCACTATAGGAAAAAACCACAATAAGAGTACCCTTATACATTGTGTGTATACAAGACGGGATCGTGTAAGACTCACCACTAGAAAGAAAATCCTTTATAAGCCAAACCGTTAGAGCCCAACTCCACATACGTATAGAAGGAGTTTATGTTTTAAGTTATAAGTATGAGTTGTTAAGTCATCTCAAAGCTTCCTTCACACCATTGTATGCTGACCTTCTCTCGCTCAGTCAGTTCTGTTCTGGTTTTCTTCTAAATCTGCCGAAATTATTCGCTCACCGTCAACAACATTGCTTAGTTCCACGTTTAGAGGTACTCCGGAGGATTTATATTACAGTCAGTTGTGAAATATGTGTCTCCCCCGTAGCTGGGACAAATTTAATGTGTAATAGAGCCAAACTCTTAGCCACACTGTGTGTAGCAGGTACTGTTGTGTATCTAGTCGTTTTTCACTTAGAATATTTTTACTCAAGCGTCGCGGATGCATGCGTTGTAAATGTAAATGCTATATGCAAGTTAGGGCTACAGTCCAAGCTCGAGCATGTGCCCAGTTTCTGATAGCTGGAATGGTTGAGGCACAAACTGTTTAGACATTTCAACCCTATCCATCCGTTCATTTGGTATTAGATCCTTTTTATAAATGTGCAAATTTTTTTGTGAAATGTAACAGTAAGTAGTACTACGTTCTTTAATGTGATTATGAAACCTCGCAGACAGCTTTATAGTGTTGGCTTTTCAAGTTTAAGCGGATTGAAGTTAACGGTGATACATACTCAATCTTCTTCAACCAGCATTTCCCGCAGTAATAATTAGCAGGCTCTACAAGGTTTGGCACGTCCGATGGGTCTCTACACTCTGTTCACAATTCTCCTCATGCCGGACTTTCAATCGGACACACAAGAATTTTTTAAAGCCTTCTACTTACAGTCAATTTTGCTTTGAATGTTCAAGGAGATGAGCTGAGGAAAGGGTGTTGTCAGGTGGGAGGAGGCGGATGAGTGTAATGGCGAAAGCGCAGTGGAATTGGGGAACATCCCATTTCCAGTCATTGTAGTGCAAAATGTCCTTTTCCTCGCAAAAGAAAAAGAGCTATATTGATGTTCCAGTTTTGCCAAACGTTACTTGTAGTCACAGAGTCTCACATATGATTTTTCTTTTTCAGTTGATAAGGGAGCTGTCCTTTGATTGTAGAAGTCCCACCATGCCAATACAATACCACGTTGACCCGAGAGGCAGTTCAGGGTGGTTGTTGACCGTTGTACTAGTTGCAACTTATTTTTTAGATCTTTCCATGTTGACAAGGTGACGACTGGGCTGTGCCTCTCTAGTGTGTGTAGAGCATTGCTGGAGTCGGTATTTTTCGTAGATTGAGCTTTACGAGGCGTCATAGAAGCGGGAGAGAAGAATTCGTTTCAACTTTATGGTCAGTCCTCCATCTTGGCAATAGACATGACGGGTGCAGGTGTAATAAACATTGCACCCCGACAGTGTATTTGCTAGGACCATGGCGTTAATCGCACTAACTCGAATTGGGTTTCCAACCGTTTTCATTCTAATAAAAAGTAGGAATCCTCACAGTCAAGGTCGGCAATTCAATAAGCTTCCCTTGGTGTTTCCTGGTCAGTGCGTGCGTTCAAATGATTTGTAGGGGTAATTTAGTAAATGACTAAATGATTACGTTGTGATTGTGGCAAGGTGATTTTAAGATCTGTGGGTCTAGATCGGGCTGGGACCTGTTTTCAAGCAATGATTTGTGAGTGATTGATTGCTCAGTTCGTATTAACATATGTATGCCTGAGGTCAAGTGTTATGTGGGTGG
Source organism: Pseudobourletiella spinata (assembly GCA_009870155.1). NCBI lineage: Eukaryota > Metazoa > Arthropoda > Collembola > Symphypleona > Bourletiellidae > Pseudobourletiella > Pseudobourletiella spinata. The sequence continues at coordinate 17,721 of WJFA01000573.1, forward strand.
ACCCGCCGCCTCACAAATGGAAAGCATGAAATAGTGATTCGTTATGAAGGATTTCACTTGTTGCGATGTTCCCCTTGTGCTGCGCATAGATGCCTCCCCATCTTTAAAACTATCAAATTAATTAGAAAAAAGTGGCTGACCGACCGACTGTTTTTTTGTGGAAAATGGGAATGGGAAATCGAGAGAATCGTTATAGGTGTTATGTGCCCTCCCGAGCCAAACTCCCATGAAAGTATCCTAGTTACAATTTGTAATTAATAATAATTATTTACTGATGTAATTGACAGTCTTTGTGACGGAGTTGGTGATGTACGATTGATTGGGTAGCCCACGGTGTACTGAAGTCGTCCACGCCCCGCTCGGAGTTTGGGTGAAGGAGATGATGTGTGCGCAAAGGACGTGTGTGCAACGATTCTTGCGTTAATTTACAGACTCGTGGGATTATATGACCTGCTGTATTCACCCGTTGGTCATCTAATCTCGGTCAGAGTTTTCAAAGTAACGGAACATGAAAGCAATAATGACAATGGAATAACCGCCGTAGTGATATTAGCATAAGATGGTAACGTTAGATATTGTAGAGGGTTGTGTGGGCGACGAGTGAGAGTTTTCATTTGTATTGTACCGTCCCTTCGTTATTACACAAGTCTTGTTACGTGCTATAAAGCTTTTGTATTAGGTGGATCATTGGACTAATGTGGGTTTTGGTTGCATCGGGGGGGGGGCAATGGCAGGAGACCTCTTCGTTTGGTTAACGTCAGTTCAGTCTCCGCTGTCCGGTGGGAAAACCTGAGGGCGTCTCACAACGCGTGGTCCCCCCCATGCCATTATCGAGATAGCCAGTTAGCCAGTGTCCTCTGCTCACCTTTTGGGAAAAGAAAAAAGAATATTACATTTTCGGAACGGTTGTAACCGATTATTGTGACTAATAGATTTTTGTATTTTTCAACTCTCAGATCCCCTCGCCACCCTTCTAGCCACTGATTCTCAATATAGCATTTCCTGTAACGATGTGAAACGTTTAGTTTTAGTAATAGTAGTTATTAACACTGGATCAGTGATTGTGTTCCTTTGTACGTGAAATTTAGTGAGTTGCCGTTTGATGTGTAAGCCGTCACATCGAGGGTCCAGGATGGTTTGACCGGAGGGAGGAACAGAGGAGGTAACGGAGATGTTAGAGTATGACTGTGTCTGGATATATTTTGGCGGATTGTGCCATAGAATAATGACTGCGTGAGCGAATGATTGTGAACTGTATAGGAAGAAAGGCATTAATCGGTGACGGACGGAGTGCAGAGTGGTGTGATGAGGAAGAGGATGAGACAGAGCAGAAGACGACGTCGTCTGGAGCACATTTCGTAGTCGTTTTGTAGCATTTACTATAATGTACGATATTACTAGTTGCCTCTCCATTTTCTTATTATTATTTGGTTACGGATCGTTGTAGAGAGACAAATCAGGTGTCATAAATCGAGGCACTGTGAGGCTGGACTTTTGTAAATATTTAAAAATATATACACATACATATATATATATATATATGCCTATTGTGGACGCCTTGCAATTTCCATCATGGGAATGAATTTCTATACATCATTGGCTACGCTATTCCTGTATGGTTATTATGTTAGCCCGAGTAATTCCCATCACAGGCGACTCATCGTCTGCCATTGAGCGAAATTGCTCAGAAATAAGAGCAACCGAGAGAGAGAGAGAGTGAGAGAGAAACTTGAGTTTGAAATTGTGAAAGTTGAGCCTGGTTCACTGATGCAATTACGAATTCATTTTCGGTGCTCCGACTGCCATTTAATTGTTAAATAGGAACTTGCCCTTGAGCAGGTGTAATAAGACAAGCTGGTGCACCTGCTTTGGTAGTTGTCGTCGCAACGTATATATTACCAAAGTTCCCAAGACGGCATCGCAGTACTAATTTTGACAGAGCCTTACTATTAAATCTCTATCCAGTGCCACTGATAAGCCGTTGAGGATTTCGGGGGTAGCGTTCTGTGAGAGAGGTCTTGTATTGAGTCGTATTCTGTATGCGGCAAGTAAGTGGTATGAGAGGCTGGGAGGTAAGATTGGACGTCGCTTCGTGTATAGCTTTGGAAATGTGCCCCATATTCAGTGACAGAGTGGGCATTCGTGATGATGATATAATTCTAGTGGTGGAGCACACTTCCGCGTCATTCCGAATAGCCACATCACCACTACACTACTGGCAGCTGCGTCACAATATAATAAAGATTCTATCAGGGTCGAACACATGCTGAGCATTCAGAAGTGGTACACAAAAGGGAATAAAATTACCGGGACAAGTATCAAAATACGTACAGGAGAGAAACATGGAGGTGACAATGTAATGATACCTCGAGTGAGGTTGAGTGGGTGATGGACACTTTACAGGAATGCAGGAGGAAGCAGTTAAACTATTGAATTACACATTCACACATAAAAATACATGCAGTAGTCAATAATCAGACTATTTTGTTGTCAGCTCTCCACCCACACAACACTGTAGCATGGGAAAAGCACTGCACTGGAGTAGGCATATAAGGAGATGCATTGAAATTGAAAGGGGGGATTTGAAAGTGTAATTGCGAGGGAAATGTGTTATTAAGATATAAACTTAACTGTGTGCAACTTACTTACCGGTGGTGCTACGGCACAGAAATATTATTATTCGGAATAATTCAGTTTCTTGCATTATTACATTGGTCTTAGTAATGGTCCTCCCTAATGGTCACTTTATGATTCGTGATAACTGTGAGGTGGTACGAATAGTGGGGGAAATTAGAAATAATAACTGTATACATAAGGCGTAAACAAAATGGTACATTTGAAGTCCGCTGGGATGAGTGGGGTGTGAGTAAATAGTATTGAGTAAACAGGATTTATTACCCAGATTCATGAGAGAGCGAGAAAATTGGGTGCAATGGAGAGGTAACCGTTTTTTCATCGACTCCTTATAATAATTCGCTGTTGTTGTTGTTACTGCTGTTGTTGTCGCTGCTGGGGATATCCGAGGGAGCCAGAGAGAGAGATAGCTGGTGTGTGTGTGTGTGTGTGTGTGTGTGTGTGCACGCTGTATTGTATTGTGATGAGGAGCGCAGCAGATGAGTCCGATTTAGCAATATTGTTATACAATTTGAATGTAATTAAGTCCACTATATATGAATATAGGATGTTTATGCGGCCGTGAACACACTCTGTTGAGAAGTATCGATAATAATAATAATAATAATAATATTAATATGTGCTACGTTCTACGATACTAAGGGAGTATACAAATTTATGTGCGTACACACACACACACAACCGTATGTTCAGTACTGAATTGTTGCTACATTATGTTACATTGATTATCCTCACGCCGTGGTAATAATGATGACGAGGGTGATGATAATGATGATGATGAGGATGATGAGTACAGCGTAGTCAATCAGAGTTGGTCAAATAAATACGTTACTTGTATACCCCTCCTGTGTGTACGGCTCTTTATTTTGTCTCTGTAGGCAGACCTGAGTATCTCGACAGGCACAGGCGGTTGTAAAGGGCTCCCCGCTATCTCGTATACTCGCCTGAAATCATGACATAATTTATCCGCGCCAATGCTTTCACCAGCTTTCTCTATTGTTTATTGTACCCCCGGATGACTAGTATATAGAGAGCTGGCTTTTTCTGGGTCGGTCATAGGCGGACTCTATTTTCCTTTACCATGTGCTCATGCTGGGTTCAGATTCATATATAAACCGGGGCTAAAACAACACTCTTCTATTAATTAACAACAGTTCCTTTGAGTAGTTCCTCTCAATAACGTATGTAATCATAGCTGGCATGGAGCATTCATAGGCCTTTGAGCTATTTACGACACATAAACATGATTACTCTGTGCCTATGATGGACGGGTGGGTGGTGGAAGCAGGCTTCTAGTCACTCCTTTTTCGCTTTGAAGTGGTAATATATGGAAATCTGACAACAGAGGATTTACATTAACGCTAATTATTTCATCTTTTCAATATCATCACCGGAGATCCTCTTTCATGTACATTATCTGATTTTCTGAAAGGGGTACTCAGTCAATAGCGTGGTCATGCAATTGCCTTAAGAGCCAGTTAGATGTCGGTTTAGTGGCGGAATAAATGCAGAGGCTTCGTTCCAATCCTCCTGACACGGGTTGAGAAAAAAGAGGCGTTGCTTGCTAATTGTTGTGTACTCCGTTAAAGATGGAGCTTATCAAAACCGATGACGGTAAAAAGAGAGATGAGAATTCGTATGAAACAGTATTTATGCATTTTCGTATTACTGTTGTTTGGGGTTAGGGAGGAGTTTGGATCATTCATAGAAACTTACTTGAGCTTTATTTTGTTCTCTCTGAATTAGTCTAATGAGTTAACCAAAGTTTGTGATGGGAAGAGAGAATTTTGGAGAACCATTCGCGATGTAGGGTGAGAAAAACAGCCGTTGTCAGTCCGCTTTCACTCACAGGCCGGTGACACTCCTTTGAGCGCACTCTCACATGCGTCAAATGGAGTCGTGATGGCGATGTAAACAAGCTGCATCAACAGAAATTATCGCTGTGGGATGTAGGGGTCTGTGAAGCTTGTCAGTGGTGCTGCCTAGGGAAAAGTACAATTTTGGAACAATGGCCTTCCTCTCCAGTGGTATTTCATGTAATATAATAGACGGAGCATTCTCACAGCCATCCATCCCCCGTAGTCCCCGCCTATCAGTCGTGGACATCCCTTTGACCAGCTCAGTAGTGGGTGCTGAACCTGTCACTCCTGCGTGACGGAGTGCTCTCCAGTGAATGGGCTAAATGAGGAGTGAAACAATAGTGTATTATATTTGCCCAGTGAGTTATTTTCCTGAAGGATGTGATGGAACGATGCACTTATTTCCCATGATCACATCAAATTATATGTGCACAAGTACGTATCTATAGATGTATATTTCTGTCATATGCGGTGAATGCGGAGGCAATTTCGCCAACCAACTCGCCGATAAATCCCCTAAGACAAATGGGGGGAGGCACTCCAGACATTATTACTATCATTGTGGAAATATCCTCGTACATTGTGTGCTGTTACACTATTTTTCGATCCTCCTGTTGCTAATGCTCCAGGTTTATTCCTACTTCAATCTTAAGAATGAGCCAAGGAGCAAAAGAATGGATAGTATCACATTTCGTATCATAATCAGCCCCACCGAGTTTACCAATTAAGCTTGATGCTGTTCTATGAAGAATTTAACGCCTGTTCATAATCTGTGCTCAGTTTTGTTCTAGTTTTACAAAGAATCTCACACTACGAAACCACTATTTTTTATAAATTTTACGTGGACTTTAACAACACGCGTTTCTGTAGCATTTCTTTCGATATTGAACCATAATTTTGAATCCCTGGAAAAATTCAATCCCGGCTCCACTGCTAGTAATAGTAATACATGAAAAAATTGAATTTGGTCGAGGATCGATAGTATCGTAATCCCAAATCGCAAACTGATGCTCTGTTGTACAAAGAAGAGGCAGTAGTCATAGTTATAGTCCAGAAGTCAGTGTGTGGAACAGTATAAAAGTCAACAGATTTGCCATTGATGTCGATCATCTTTCTCTTGCGCTGAACATAAAAAACTCGTCAACTATGCCCCCGAACAGTAGAAAATGTGAAGCAGACATTTAATTTTAAAGGTAATTAATTGCATGATTAGGCGAGACCTTACCTGTAAGGTCGCCGTATAATCGTAATCGTGATTATACGACAATCGAAATCCGAAGACGATTGCCATGGTTATGAGGATGAATCCATTCGAACCGAAGCAAAGAACGAGAGAAAACTGACGTATATGCCTATCAAAGCATGCCATAATGTTAACATGTGAATGAAAGACCGAATCTTCTGGTTCGAATTTTGCATAAGTCGCACACATTTAGTAACCCTATGAATCCTATCATGCTCTGCCTAAAAACCAGTTCAATCATTCATACTAACTCTTTGATTGAATTTGTGTATCCGTGGCTGCGCTGCGTCTCCTCCTGGGTGTCGTTGAGGGACTTCTACTTGTGAACATCTGCTACGTGCCCCACATTTGTGACGCACACGGAAGTTCTTTTAAGAAAATAGGAAATGAACAGATTAGAAAACAGCTGTTCTAAAATTTTGTTTACTGCAGCACGTTTAGCTCAAGCAGAAAGAACTTTATTGCTACTCCGCTGGTGGCCGTCTGCCCGCCAAGATTAAAATGGTAAGAAATTAAGCGTCTACGGCCATGCTATTACTCGCGATGCTGCAGAGTATTCCACTCTCACATTCGAGAAGATATATTTATTTCGCGCTTATCTGGGGCTTTTTGCCTCACATGATTTACAGTTTACAGTTAGCTAGAAAATATACTCCGTGAATGTCATAAGGTTTGTCCTCCTGGGTTTATTTGTCAACTGTTCGAAGTTGGCTATGAGGTGTATTAATGTTGGCAAGTTTAGGAAGGAACTAATGTGAAAAACGTATTTCACAGCTGGAGGGGAGACCGTCGTAGCTCTAGGTTCAGTCACTTTAGTATAAAGGAAATTCTATGATTTACGGGAGTACTCGCGGTCTCTACACTGTAAGAACATTAAAGTCCCGGAGGGAAGGCCGTAGCGGGTGGCGCAGTTTGCCTGTATAAGCTGTGGGAGCCTCACCGTGCACAGCAGCATGAACAGGGTATCGTAAAAATGCGTCTTACTTCTCCGAGGAGAGGCCCATGACAATTTTAAGGTCCCCATCCTTCCTTGGTACTGCCCAAAACCAGACGGGCCAAAAAGTTTGGTAGCAAGTTTTCGCGCCATTAAGCAATATGTGGGTGTTAATGAGCACTCCTTCGAAATCAAAAACTAGAAAGACCTAATGGGACTTAACATGTGATTTTTCAGTTTGCAACTATTGACCTCAAACTTTGTGACTCTCCAGAAGGGCCAAACCTAAGTTTCCGCATCTGTTGCTTTGTGAGATAGTAGCTTTATGGGCAGGCTCTACGTTGCATACGGTGTCGAGGCTATGCGCCGCGGACATTTGAATAGTGTGTACCTTGTAAGTAAGCTAAGTTAATAGACAAAGAAATACTTAGATTTGGCTATTTCAAGCGCTTTCCGCCTATCGTGTGGCTCTCAACGTCACCGCTGGCGTTGAAGAGTCGGACGAATTTGGGGAACCCAATTGAAATGATGATTATTTCCGTATAACTACGGCCCGTTCGTCCTCGGAAACTTTGGTTCACCCTCATGAAAGACTTATGACCGCAGCCTCAAGCCTCAACATAAGAAATCCTCTAACGGGTCTCAACTCTCGTCAAGTACAAGCATGAATGGTTTTAACGAGACGGAGACAATCGGCTTGTTGCATAAGGGCCAGAATGCTGCCTGTTGCACAGACGGCGGGCACCATAGCCCTCACCCATAAATGTATATGGTCATGTACAAGGGAAAACTATAGTAATTTTTCCAGCTTCGACAGTCGGAACTATGCAGAAGTTTCCGCAGTCGTTAGTCACTTTTGTACTAGGAATGAGAACTGGGGGGATGGGGAACTTTTTCTCTGTCATATTGGCGATTAACTCGTTCTTGTGTTAAAAAAAAAGTTATGTGGGAAAATAAAAAGTTTCTTTCGCCGTCAATTATTTCCCTATCGAATTATCTGGCTCATGCCATTGTTCTTCTCCTACTTCCACACTAAACTGATATTAAAGAACAAGTCTGTGGTGGATTGTATGCGGGTGGTGGCTCAACGGAGTACCCCGACGTAATGTTCTAAAACCAGTAAGGAAACCGCTTTGCTTTGCCACCAATCTCCAAGTTGCGCCAATCGTTCCCTCAAAACGTGCCTAATCGAATCAATGGAACAGAGTCCGTCATTCCTTAAATAATTTGTATACCATCAACAGAGTACAACGATGACTGGATGAACGTTTTCCAGAATTTGAGGACGATGAGTGCCACCCATAATTTTTACAATAAAATCCCTGTCACACTCTCCTATATTCAGGATAAACTCGAGAACCGCTCAACGCACCACCACGTGTCGTACCCCATTCGAAAGCCAGTTATTTGGAGATGGTTATAGGCGTATTTTATTCCGATTCAACGTTGACCTCGGGTCAAAAACAGAGGGCGAAGTTCAACTATAGGGTGTATTTAAGTAACCTTGCACCGTCCCTACCCTAATTTATCACCATTTGTCAGCTGTTAGAACTGTTGTGTGATTGTGTGATCATTCCCATTATCGCTCCAAAAAGCCTCCCACTCCGTCATAATAAGCCTGACTCAGCTTCTTATCCTCGAGTACATGTGGATGTACGGGAGGTGAGAATCTGATAGAATGTTTCCCGGTCAGTTGAAAACCATTCAGTCAGCCACAATAACATCCTCCTCGACGGAACAAATTTCTAGACTCATCAGGGGACTCTGGAATGCAGATGTAGTATGCCATTTCCGGGAAAACTCACCCGGATTAAATCATCCTTGTTCCTTGTTCCGCTCCCACTCCTCCGGAACATTCCGACAGAGGCTGAGATAGAGTGGGGGATAAGGGACTCTCGGCTCTGATAGAGGGACTTGAGCTATACGGGAAGTCTAATGGAAAAAGTCCATGATGAAGAAGAATAATGCGTGTTTCCACGAAGCGGCCTACCTTATACCTACGCAGCTGGCTCTAAATTCATTGTAGGTAAATGCCCCTAGGGAATGAGAATGGCGGGATAGCGGTGGTGGACGAAAGCCGAAGAGATACTAAATTGAGGGGGATCCCGTCCCCCGTGGAAATAATAATCTATAGGATTAGTTTCCGTCCCTAATAAAAGAGACATAGCTCTACTCATATTTACGCTCTTGAACTATCTGTCGTGGATAAATATAACTGGTAATGGTAATCTATGACGCTGTATTAGACTTCACACAAGTCTGCCAGCCTGAGCACGTGTATACTTTCCTGAACTAGAGCTGGAAGTTGTATCCTTTGGGAATCCCTCAACAGAATAAGCATGACATGCTCCTCGCTTTTAGTCACATGCTCGGAGGCTCCCTGGCTGCAGGAATATCGTTATCCATCTATACGAGGTAAGCAATTATAATCGTAAATAATTTAGGAGCTGCCCCTCCCTCCTCACAAGGCGGCGAGTTTAAGTGTAACTTATTTGACAGAATGATCTATGTACATGGTTGTCTCATGATGTATTTGCGGAATTGGTGTGGTTCGAGGGCAAAAATTAAAAGCCTCACCAGTAATCTGTACTGTGACAATTGAAAATGGCGCGGTAAAAATTGACAAACTTTTAACATATCCCCTTCACCCAAGCAGGTAAGAGTAATGATAATGAGTGAAATAACAACTGAAAATGTAGAGAGGCTTCCTTTCAAGTTTCTTCTAGATTCTTCTCCTCAAAGTTGGAGCAATTTCATTAGACTATTACTGACAAAAACTGCAAACTAGCCAGGTCAAGCGAAGAGAGACGAAGAGTGTACAAGAGATACCCAAGACAGCAACTTATTTCATATTCTCGTAGAGCGTTCAATGGTTACTTTTCGCCTCCTCTCCTCAGCACAGCATTATGCTGATTACACGAGGGACGTAGCTTTTATGTTCTCAGCATCCATATACTGCCATCCTCCTGTCCACACATAAAAACCTTTTAGATTTAGCATAATATCTTCATATGCTCCGTACTCTGCTAATACAAAATGGTGCAAATCAGAGCTGAGAGTCAAAGTGGGAACGTGAAACACTCAAGCTCTGGCTCATTGCATTCATAGCAGCAACATCCACATTTATTTGTCTCCTCTTCATTTGATTCTTCATTTGATTCGACCAGCTCCATGCAGACTTGCGCCGATGATATGATCCTTCAGTGGGGTTATTTTTGTGTGCGCCTTGACGCTGATGCCATGAAGTTACAATGCATCATAAACTTGGCTCACAGTTCTTGTCTCCTTGAGGTATATTATGACAGGGATGGAGGTAGTCATTCACCGTCATCACAGAAACCTTCCTGCAGTGCTATGGGGGGAAGGGACTTCAAGGCTTGCGTCTGTGACGGAAAATGGCGATAACATTGTGGGAAAATTCAATGTCATGGAGAGAACCGCAAGAGTGATATATGCCAAGGTTTTCTCTCAAATATATTTCCAAGCTACACCGCAAACAGGGAGCTCATCCGTCCAAGTCGTCGTGTCTGCCCGAGCTTCCATGGGGAGCCGGAGCAAGCCAACACGACAAGCGTCCTTCTGTCCCATGGAGTAGAGTGGCGACCTGCAGCTTTTCCTTCTTACTTTTGTCCTTATACACCGTATACTCCGACAGTAGGATGCAACAGATGATGAGAGGAGCTCCAAAGTGTACTTGTAATGCGAGTGTACCTGTGTGCATGTAATATATACTAGAGAGAAGATATTATTTATTATTACTTTGGCCGACGTTGGGCTAATGCACCTCCAACAGAGTAAACAGCAGCCTACTGTATTCAACACCTACCACCCATGACGGGAGCAGTTGGGCTATAGAGGGGAAACCACAGAATACACTTTATCAGCCTGGGCCATTTACGTACCACGTTCCGCCGACGTCAATCCTGTTGTTCCTCGTCATCCTAATGGCAACGAGAGTTTTTACGTAATTGCCTCACAAACGTATAACCACACAGACTCAGACACGTCCACACACTCATACGCGATGATTTTGAGTGTACAGGAGTGACTGTCAACTTCTCCTGTGTACATAATAATAACCCATAAGGCTGAAAAGAGGTTGCATTTTTATCTCCATTAATTTCCTCCAGCAATGACTCATTGACACAACCTAGTCTAATTATTCTCCGATCCTTTGTTCCGAACCACACACATGGTAATAAAACCAGCAGGCGCAAAAGCCCAAGTTACACATCAATCTGTCCGTAAAGCAACGTGTTCTTAAAGCAGAACCCTTCTCGGCAGAGAAAGTAGAATTGATGGTCAAGGTGATGCGGTATAAATATTTCAAACATTGATAATATATCGCCCACGAGTGTCGCAACATCCTTTGGCCTATTATCCCAAAATTCTCTGGAATACTCTCTTGTGTGACACTTTGGATGGGATTTTCCACCCAAAGCTTACACAAGCCAGCCCGCTTTCACTCGAGACAGCGATATCGGCGGAGTGATATGGAGAAAGCGAGACCCCAGGAGACATTATTGATTCACCTCTCGTTCATCCTACAATGTTTGAACTCAAGTCTTCCGTGACGAATAATTCTACAGAGGAGACGATTGTTAGCTGAAGACTAAGTGGCTAGGGAAGTCATGAAAAATGATTTGGGACGTGCCCCCCCCCCATAAAATAGAGAGGAATAGTCCGGATGTTTTCGTCGCCCATAAATTGGAGCGTAGCGCCAATGAGGAAGCGGGAATTATTGTTGGAGCATTATTGAGAGGTGAGGCATATCAAATCACAAACTTTCCTTTCCATATGCTATAACTCGTCGTCAGCCTCTGCATAATTTTGAACCCAGGGCTTCCCCCGTCCGTAATTTTGCTAAAAGGGAAGTGGAAGCTACTTGAGAGTTGGGAAAATGTATAGCAAATGTAATATTTTTAATGAGAAAATAAATTGCAACCATCCATCTAGAAGCTTTCTTAACTGAGTTAACTCACGCAGCCAGGTAGAAAAGAGCAAGACGGAAGAAAGGACCTCATAGCTCCAGGGATACGGAGAACCCGGGCTCTTCCCTCTGTGTCCCATAGGTCGAATGCTGGTGAGCTGGTAGTGTGCGTATTCCGGTGTAATGTGTTTGTGCACATTACCTGCGGGTGTGCCTGTGTGAGCTGAGCACAAGCTGACAGCCTGCATGTAAGCAAGCTAAAGTGTCCCACTTACACCCGTCGTCACCACTCCTTCCTCCTACCAAGCAAATCTCGCAGACCGATAAGAATGGAAGGAAAGGAAAAAATTTATTGAGTGAGAGGAGAATAATAAATGCTAATAATAGAACTGTGTCCCCTTTAGCCTCAGCTGTATTTAGCACTCACTCTCCCCAGTCCAGTCCAGTTCTGCAACATGGATTCAACGGCCTAGGTTCTTAGTAATATAATATTCAGTCACTCCGACCACAACCCACAATATATACCCTTTGTCATAAAACTTTGGAACTAATTATGACGGTATCTACGAATGTATAACACCCACACTCCTAACATTTGCCAGGAAAAATGTAGAAGCCGCAAAGGGTCACGAAATGTAAGGACAGAAAGTGATTTCCTTCCATGACATTTTCCATCTCGTCTCCAGTCCCTCTTGAGTACATGAATGCAAAATGACTCACCATACAGCTCTCGTACTTTTCCAGTTCCCTAAAAACCTGGTTTCCATAGTCCTATACTTACTTCCCCAAAATACGGAGGTACCATTCGTTCATGGCCTCAAAATCTACTCCAATCAACCCAACTCCTGCGGTTTCTGGGCTTCAGGGTTCGAGTCTAAGAGACAAAGACATGGAATGCCAAGGTAGGAATGGTACATGGAGAGAAGTGAGAGGAATATTGGGAGCGTATTGTACTGACGTTGTCAAGTTTTGAACGAGCTATCCCAACGCCCTCGACTACAGTGGCTGCCAATCTCAGTTCAATTTCCGGCTCGGATTCTCATGTGACTGGTGAAAGTGCGGAAGATGTACATATATAAATACGCATATGAGTGTGCTCTCACATGTAGCTCTGCCATAATTACTCCCCTACTCATGAGCACATATACACTTGACGGTCATGCATGAGCACGGAATCCTCGCCCCCTAAAGAATTCCACGACGACAAACAATCATAATACGTTTCAAAGCGCATTTCCACACGATATTACTTCATCGCACCGTCGCTCTATCATACGCCAATGGTTCAGCCTACTACCCGTAAGAATCGTATGTACAAGCTTGGACCCGTTCCGACCAGGAGATCTAGACTCTCGCGGTCGTCTTCCCTATCATCACCAAGATGTAAATGTATGTAGGATTGGTGAAAAAAAAAGCTTTCCCATCATCCCAGCCTACAAGTTGCTACTACCATGGATGCCGAATAATGGTATTCAGTCAGCCGAGAGGGAGTAGATAGGGTTGAACCAGAGCAGACACATGTAGGGAAAGATATGGGAGAGACACAGAGTGTGGGTATACGTGGGAGACAGAGTTCCTACTTGGTAGCCTCTGCTTGCACACGTCCTTCAGACCCGGATAGCAGCTCCATGCTTACTACTGTCGCAGGCATACGTGGCCCGTATAAAGGCTTAGCGGGAGTCAACCTGATGGACAGTAATGCAACAGCTTTGAGTGGAGGCGCACGTCGTCGCACGGAGGTGGGTTCGGACAGCTTGTCAACCAACTGTTTCCTCTTCAGCGAATCCATTCCTATTTTCGCACTCCAGTTGTTCCCTACAAATATTTATAATCAAGAAATTACTTGGTCCCAACTCCCACTGAATTATCATTATCTATAATGCACTTGTTGCAAAGGAGTGCTGCCTTGAGCTCACTCACTCATTCTCACACAGACTCAACAGTTCTTCACTCGTCCACAGTTTCCGCGATCATTCTCCACACCGTATACTATGGAGCATTATTGGCGGATTGCTCCCGCCCACTATAAACGGAACAGGTAATCTTGATTGGGTCATTGGAACGCTTATTGGAATATTGGACAGACAGGTATCATTTAGGCCCAAGCCTTTGTCACCTGTAGCAATAAGCGGGAGACGTGAAGCTCTGAAGGAACTCGTGTGGGGACGAAATGTGATTAGGTGCAAGGGATAAAGATACAAAGAGACACGGGTTTTCCCACTAGGAACGCTATCCCAGGGAATGGGTGGTATTCAGGCAATACAGTGTTATGATTTTGGGCGGAGAAATCGGGGTTGCTAGTGATGTGGACGGGGTAAGGAGGAGACGACACTACTGTGTGTGCTCACGCTATAAGCACAGCGCTTGTGAATTTAGGGAGGAGTGTGAGATGCAGCCGAACTTCCGCTCTTCATGAAAGGGAGGACAGGCTACTTTTCATTTCGTCGTCTTCAATCCGCGCCGAGAATATTTGTGAATGTGAACTGTGCTCCTCAAAAGTGATAAGTTGGTTGAGAACTAGTTTCCCCTGCGAAGTCTTATGGAATCCTGTATACGTGGTGAATATTTCGGGTCTTCATAGCTGTCTATTTTGGAAGAAATAAGCTCATTCCTGAACTATACCGTTGAGATTCTGGGAGCGTTGGGGAGGGTCGCCCTACGTTGGAGATTCCGGATGAAAGGACGAATTTCACACGAGCTTAAAGGTTTATATGGAGCGGATTTGGAAGGAATTGCGTCATCTTGGCTGAAATCTTGAGAATCTTGCTCCAACAGTTACAGAGAGATGCGTCGTGTCATGTTTGAATTCCAAGAAATTCCTTTGAACTGACTTGGAATACGACGACCCCTCGAAGTGTTCACCTTCCATGTGTTATCCCTCATACACATACTGAGCTGCGGGTACAAAATTATAATCTGCGCTTCTTCACACCTTCAAACTTAAAACTGTAAGTTTTTTTTTATTGAGAAGGAAAATCCTGTTAGAGAGTATTAGAGGGTTATAATAATACACTTTGAACCTGCTGTTACATGAGCTTGATGGAAGTGGAAATGACATTTGCGACTGACAATGCCAGTAGTTTGTTTACTTGAGAAAATATCTGTCTAAAATTCAAGTATTTGAAAGCAAAACAGGATTCACATGTTGTCGCCCGTCAGCATTACCTACCGCTGATGTGGTTAGAACTATTTCAGGCTCTGACGTTTTGTGTGCCTCTGTGTGCACAAATATATGCGTATAGAAAAAAATGTGCATGATTGCGTACGTTCGAAAGGTTAGACGAATAGTGATGACTCTGTGGAATAGAACACCATGATTCTGCCATTCCCACTTATTTTACTCCTTCCCTTGCACTCTCCACCAGCTCAGGAGGAAGTAAAGAGGGCAGTAGTGATGACGAAGTTGGATTGAAGTGGGAGGCAGTGCAATGGCGGTGTAAAACTGGGTTGTCCAAGAGCTTCCTTGCACTTCCGCTTGTCAGGACGGGTAATGAGGAAGAGGTTGATTGTTGTCGTTCTTTTGCTTCCCTCCCTCCTGGTGAAAGCGGAGACTAGTGTCGGGAGAGGACTTGTCCGTGCAAGGAAATATCATTACATATCCTTTTCCCTCCACCGCATCTCGATACTCCGTCCGAGTATCGAATATGATGGGGTTTTAGATGTCCAAATTGACATGCTTGTGGCTGGATCCTCGTTGTGGGAGCTCTCACGCATCTGTGGTAACTTCTCGGGGGAAGCCGCCGTGCCGGCACCCTCTGTATGACTAGGAGACGTCATTGAGGAATATTTGATTGTTTCCCACAGAGGAGTCCCTGGTAACTAATGCTCAGATATTGGGAGCCAAGTGGGGCGGTTGAGCCTGGAATGGATGACATGAAGCAAAGTTCCGATCCAGTGTTCCTTTGAGCTCTCTATTGATCCTTTTCTCGTCGCCCAGGTAAACGTACTTGGAGTTGATATTAGTATAGAGTAGAAGGAAACGTGTTCCATGGAGGCCATGATTTTCACAGCTCTGAACGCAATTCTTTCGTCCTCCGCTCCCTCCGCTTGGTCGCCTTATTTGTAAAGTATGAGCAGCGGTTGGGTTTCCCTGCCCCTTTGTCCCACTATAGAAGGGAATTCCATGACAAATGGAACCTTTATATTGACAAGACGGTTTGGAAAGTTGCGGGAGCAGAGTGGGTAGGAAGTGGGAATGTAGTGGCGCTGCGTGAAAAATCCATTACTTTCCGTTGTCTGTAAAAGGGGAGGAGGACGATGGGACAGAGGGAGAGTTGGAAATGCATTTTACCGAACTTGTTGTTCTGGCCGGGTCTGGCTCCGTGCTGTGGCCACAGGCATCTGCCTCAAATCCGGTTCGCAGAGCCAGCGCATGCATTGTGCTAAGCTAGACTAAAAGAGGAAATCCCCGGATTTAGTCGAATAATTGTATTATTTACAGAAATCTTAGTTTCCAGCCAGCCATCCTGGGCCGACTACCATGGGGCTCAAGGAGAGAGGACAGAAG